>WNGS01002474.1:57305-86708 GCA_020271785.1 Procambarus virginalis
ACAGGTACAGTTCAGCGTTGCTGCCGCCTCGGCCGGACCCGGCTCTAACTTTCAAATGGAAAACGAAGATTAAGAAGATAGAAGTATTTGGTATAGGCTGGTCGCTATAGGCTGGTCGCTATAGGCTGGTCGCTATAGGCTGGTCGCTATAGGCTGGTCGCTATAGGCTGGTCGCAGACTGTGGGTGTGGAGTTAGGCCACCTAACTCACAACTCTTCACTATAGGCTGGTCGCTATAGGCTGGTCGCTATAGGCTGGTCGCAGACTGTGGGTGTGGAGTTAGGCCACCTAACTCATCAACTCTCACTATAGGCTGGTCGCTATAGGCTGGTCGCTATAGGCTGGTCGCAGACTGTGGGTGTGGAGTTAGGCCACCTAACTCACCAACCTCTTCACTATAGGCTGGTCACTATAGGCTGGTCGCTATAGGCTGGTCGCAGACTGTGGGTGTGGAGTTAGGCCACCTAACTCACACTCTTCACTATAGGCTGGTCGCTATAGGCTGGTCGCTATAGGCTGGTCGCAGACTGTGGGTGTGGAGTTAGGCCACTAACTCACAACTCTTCACCATCTTCAGTCTTCAAGACATCCATCTTCTCCAACTCACTCTATCTCCTGATCCAATCTCCATGAGAGAGACAACGATGAAGGAGACAGCAGATTATTCTAAAACTTTAGTAATCAAATGCACAGGATGTCTCAAACTTAATAAGATCAAATAACAGATTCAAGGCAGATGTACAAGCAATTGCTGAAAATACATTTTTCCAGTCGTTGCAGGTGCAATAGTTCCTAAGGGTTATTAAATTGAGGCAGAAAAAAAAGCTAATCATATCTGGAAAATATCTGGAACCTTTGATAAACGAGACATGAAATGCTGAGGATAATGCACACCAACATAACAATGAGACAATATGCTACATCACAGGAATAATAACAACAGATAGCCAGAAATTTGTGGTGACAATTATATACAACCCGCCAGCAAGTGACGGGTGATCCACACTTGAACACAAAAACAACGCTGATGGGTGACCAGATGAACAACCCAGCGGGTTTTCTTCCTATTGGGAGGTGTTGTACATGCTGCTATGGCGGTGTGTCCCACTCACAGGATGAGTGGCGCTGCCCAATACTGTCACTATGGCGGTGTGTTCACTCACAGGATGAGTGGCGCTGCCCAATACTGTCACTATGGCGGTGTGTTCACTCACAGGATAGTGGCGCTGCCCAATACTGTCACTATGGCGGTGTGTCCACTTACAGGATGAGTGGCGCTGCCAATACTGTCACTATGGCGGTGTGTTCACTCACAGGATGACTGGCGCTGCTCAATACTGTCACTATGGCGGTGTGTCCACTTACAGGATGAGTGGCGCTGCCCAATACTGTCCTATGGCGGTGTGTCCACTTACAGGATGAGTGGCGCTGCCCAATACTGTCACTATGGCGGTGTGTTCACTCACAGGATGAGTGGCGCTGCCCAATACTGTCCTATGGGCGGTGTGTCCACTACAGGATGAGTGGCGCTGCCCAATACTGTCACTATGGCGGTGTGTTCACTTACAGGATGAGTGGCGCTGCCCAATAACTCGCCCCCATGGAGCAAATTAAAAAAAAAGTGGCAGTTTATAGGAGTAATACAATGTGGCCAGATGTAGCTATTTGATTGTGAGCAGAGATCCTGGTCAGCTACACTAAACTCAATGGGAAACGAGAAATTTTCTTGGAGTCAAGGAGATGGATCACTTAACTTGTTGAGGAAGTAGAAAGATACTTTTTGGTGTAACATGTAGAAGTAGAGCTAGGGGCAGAGGTGATGTTCCTTCAAATTTATATCTCATTTTCGACCAGACTGAGGTATATCTATATAGGATAGACTACCAGATACCAGGAGATGCAAGTAACCACAGCAAGCTAATATTGGAGTATATAGTAGAATTGAACGCCAAGATGGATGAGTGGAGTAGAAAGAACAAGAACGTGATCTATCAAAGGGAGAACAATTAAAATTAATGGGGTATTTGACGATATTCAAAGAGTAACAAAATAATGAATATAGTATAAAGTCAATAAGACAGCCCAAGGTCACCTGACAATATAACGAAGCTAAAGCCACAAGTTGGTAACATGGTACAAATATCTGAAAAACAAAACAAAAATACAGAAAAGTAGAAGGACAAGGAACTAACATTTATACACAAGAATAATAGCAAAGAAACCATATCGGTAGACAATAGCATTCAACATTAATTACGAGAAAAGATGCTAAGCAACCACTTAAGACTGAAAAACGATATTAAACGATCAGGTAATGAGTCTTATCAAGATAAGTGAATAGAAGTGAGTTAACATTAATTGATATAAAATATATTAAGGATGAAAAGGAGGTCTTCAAAGTAGAGCTGCAATAACTACCCGACTTGAAAGGGAGGCTTGCCCCTGAACATTAATGAAACAAGAGGTTATATGACGTGACACCTCGGAGGATCTCACCATTAATCTAAGACAAGCTGCTGGAAATCCCATTCAAGCCACTTGTGATGATCGCCATAACATCACTAAAGACGGATATATGTGCCAAATAGCCTAAATAAAGACCATGTAATACCAATATGTGCAAAGTTGAGGAAACAGAACCACTCAACTACAGACCACGTCCCTAACAAGTATACCAAGCAAAGTGCCAAGAGACTCACAATATACATTCAGAGAAAGTATCAACACCATTCAGAGAAGGGAAGTTATGCCAACCGAAGCAATTGTTGTTTAACGATATAATGACCGAAGTCAGACGAGAAAGTTAAGATCTGAGCGGACTGTATATACTTTTAGTGTCTGAAAGCAATTGACAGTTTCACATAAGAGGCTCTTACGCAGACATATGAACTAGGTCACAATTACTTGCAGTGCAATAACTTGAGAACTATCTAACGAAGTGGATACAGATAGACAGTAAGAAGGAGATAGGGAATAATGACTGTCCTCATACGTAGTCCCACAGGGATGTTCTAGAACCCACTCAATCCATAGTATTAACAAAGCTGATCCACTACACTATTCTGAATCGGTTTGCTGTTGAAGAAAAGTTGAGGAGAAGAGTGAGGCCGATTGAGGACTCCTTGGGAGTTCCAGAAGGCTTTAAGAAGTACAAGGTAATTATGAGAGGAACTTGCACAAGGAGCCAGAGGAATCAGATCAAATGAAAAAGATGAAGATGAGAGAAAATTACTCAGCGTGAAACACAAACCTTTCACCGGAAGCACACAAACAAAATCACATCAGCGTGTTAAGCTTGTGGGGAAAATTAGTGTTGGTAGTAAATCTTACTTTCATTGCACTGTATAAAGATATTCGTTTGTTGTGGTGTCCCACACAAACTTGTGGATTTAATTAGTGTTTATTAAACACTAATTATTATTAAACATAGGGATGGTTTATTAAACCTTCTTCTGTTTAAGTTCCTTTACAAATTGAACATACACTCCTCCAACACTTCTCTTGTGCTATTTCCATTTACGAAACCTTGTTCCTGAATACTAATCTTAGTCTGAAACTTTTCCTTGATAGGTGTCATGAACCCATGAGCACCACACCAGATATAAATATCTCTTTAATATCACCAGAGTCAAACTAAATCTGTGTAAACACTCCATGCAAATAATAGGACCCAGTCTATGTGACTCGCTCCCTAATGAATTAAAGAATTGTCCAACCTACAATTATAAGTGGATAGAGTAAGTAAAGTAAAACCAAAAAGTACCTAATTTCATCCCCCATAGTTACTTTCCAACCTTGTGTTTCAAACTCACACTGTAACTTGTACTACCCACTTCCACAATATTAGTACTGTAACATGTACACTTCTACAATATTAGTACTGTACCATGTACACTTCCATAATATTAGTACTGTACCATGTACACTTCTACAATATTAGTACTGTACCATGTACACTTCTACAATATTAGTACTGAAGACACTTATCGTTACCAGTGTATAATCACCTGTCAATTTATATTGTAACCAAATGTTGATATAAAATTTTTGTTACAATGTACCTTTTCATCTTACTTGATATGTTAGATTAAGAACTTGGCCAAAACGCTATGCGTGCAGTGGCTTTGCAAAAATGTAAAAATACCAATCATATATAATCTCACAAACCCACTGTACCATATTATAAGTAAAATTATTATTATTATTAGTTTTTTGAAACATTTGAAGAAAATTTCGACTTAGCCAAGGTGGAAATATTCCACAAACCAAGGGTCCCAAAATGTAAAATGTTCTTCCCAATAACATCAAAGACTGTCCCTCTCTCAACCAGTTTAAAGAGAGAAACTAAGTACTACCTAATAAATGTCATGTAGCCTACCTTACCTATTGATTGTCAACCAATGTCGTGCTATTTTTAAACAATAATGAATAATGACTGAACTTGTAATACTGCTATATACCAAGTAAAAAAAAAAGTTACTATGTTTATTTAGTTAAAATTACTATCGGCTGTTCTGTTGCAGTTTGCTGTTCTGTTCAACATGTAATTATTGTTATTCTTTTTATTTTTTCTACTTTTGTTCAACTTTTGCTTTTCATCTCAATTATTTTTAGCAATTATTTTTAAGTGTTTATCCACAGCATGTCTGAAACACTGTGCATATTAGTGGCTTTAGACATAGCATATTCTTGCTTTATGTAGAAATACAACATTGTGCTTGTAACCCATTTTCTATGTACGTTTCTCAAAAAACATTATCATCTTTAGCATTATCATTATGTTAAACAGGGATAGCATAGGGAATAGTACAGTGAAAGGACAGAAGAGTGGGGAATATAATATGTGATTTTTGAGAATATACCAACAGTTTGAGACTTTGCCTGTGTACTGTATGTGAGTGTTCAAATTTAGTCTCTTGTTTATGTATAGGCCAAGGAACGTTTTCATAATTTTTTATGGTAATGTTGATATTATCTATTTGAAGGTGAATTTCATTTGATAATTTACTTTCAAATACAATGTAATAGGTCTTCTCTATATTTAGTTTGTTGGTTGACATCCAGTTTGTTTCAATTTGTTATTTATAATAATACTTATTGTGTGATGCATTGGAGTTTGAATAGATGAAGGTAGTATCGCCAGCAAATAGTATTGGTTTAAGGATGTTAGAGATATTTGGTAAATCATTGATGTTTATAAGCAATAGGAGAGGTTCTAAGATGCTGCCCTGTGGCACTCCTACGGTTAACAGTAGAGATGTGGGGAAGGGAGGGGTTATGTCATAAATGGCTACATATTGGTGTCTATCATTAAGATATGATAGAATATAGTTATCAGGAAGGCGGTCGGCCGAGCGGACAGCACGCTGGACTTGTGATCCTGTGGTCCTGGGTTCGATCCCAGGCGCTGGCGAGAAACAATGGGCAGAGTTTCTTTCACCCTATGCCTCTGTTACCTAGCAGTAAAATAGGTACCTGGGGATTAGTCAGCTGTCACGGGCTGCTTCCTGGGGTGGAGGCCTGGTCGAGGACCGGGCCGCGGGGACACTAAAAAGCCCCGAAATACTCTCAAGATAACCTCAAGAAGATAGTCTATTAAGTGATAATTAGTTTAAGGTCAACTCGAGTATTTAGTCAGCTCAGTTGGCTGAAAATTTATTCACGAATAATTTAACTTTAATTTTTATTTATCTATATAGATTTAATTTATGTACAATTATTAAAACATAAATTAATATATAACTATAGGTTCTCAGCTAACAAGCGAGTGGCGCCCAGACTGGTTGTCTCATCTGTCCTATATGGCCACTTGTTGCTGGCGTTGTTACGGCCCTACTGGGACGCAACCGAGTTCTTTCTCCGATGGTAGTAGAGTTTGGGAATCCGGCCCCAGTCAGTAGAGGCTTTCAAGGGGTGTGTTCCGTAATGCAATTTAAAGGCACGGGGAGGATACACAAATACACTTATAAACTTAAATAAATATGTATATTCCCTCCACCACACTTATAGAGACACACACAGGAAGTATTACTACACAATAATATGTACAACGTTGTCCTCTTCCGAAGACACTGGACACTCGGCGGTGCTCACTCTAAGGAGCTCTGGTTCCTTCATCCGTGGCCCACAATGGACCCACGATGATCGCGACGAATCTACCCTGGCCACAGGCCAGCCAGACCTCCGTCCCACTGGGTGCTTCGTCGTGATGGCCTTCAACCACGATCCAGCCCGTAGCTGGCAGGTACCGATCAGCCTCGCTGTTAAGGCCACTTCACGACCAATACTAGGGGCCTAGCCCTAGGCAGGAGCCTCAGGTGACACGCTGGTCACTCTCCTCAATAAGCACCACAGCGGGGTAGTCTCTTCCACCAGGAAGCCCCGGATAAGGCGATTCCCGACACTGCCACTCCTCAGGCAGCTAGAACTCTCTCAATAGAGTTCGTCCAGGGGCGGCTCACAGCTTCTTCAAAGCAGACGGGCGAAGAGACCTTGGCTGCCTTGGGTAGACTGACTCCTTGTCCAACACAGCAGTCCCAGGTCGACTCTGCAATCAGACACGTAATCAATACTGGGGTGCTCTAGGGAACATCACTTCCAAGCTTAGACAGAAACGTCCACTTCTTCACTCCCTAGATGGCGTTCACTGTCTAAGCGTCACCGCACCAGAGGTCAGCAGCGGCGACTCTATTAGTCAATTAAGACGGGAATCCAGTGCCTGTTGCCGACATATCCTGTCACCACTAGATGGCGTCGTCCATTTGGAGGGGGTTTCGGGAGCAGACTCGCAGATGGCGTTGTCGTCACTGCTCCGTGTTCCGACGATGGACTCGGGTCCGTAACAGGCGTCTTGTTGCTGGCGTCTTGTTGCTGGCGTCTTGTTGTTGGCGTCTTGTTGCTGGCGTCTTGTTGCTGGCGTCTTGTTGCTGGCGTCTTGTTGTTGGCGTCTTGTTGCTGGCGTCTTGTTGCTGGCGTCTTGTTGCTGGCCACTTGTTGCTGGCGTCTTGTTGCTGGCGTCTTGATGCTGGCGTCTTGTTGCTGGCGTCTTGTTGTTGGCGTCTTGTTGCTGGCGTCTTGTTGTTGGCGTCTTGTTGCTGGCGTCTTGTTGCTGGCGTCTTGTTGCTGGCGTCTTGTTCCTGGCCACTTGTTGCTGGCGTCTTGTTGCTGGCGTCTTGTTGTTGGCGTCTTGTTACTGGCGTCATGTTGCTGGCATCTTGTTGTTGGCGTCTTGTTGCTGGCGTCTTGTTGCTGGCGTCTTGTTGCTGGCGTCTTTTAGCTGGCGTCTTGTTGTTGGCGTCTTGTTGCTGGCGTCTTGTTGCTGGCGTCTTGTTGCTGGCGTCTTGTTGCTGGCGTCTTGTTGTTGGCGTCTTGTTGCTGGCGTCTTGTTGCTGGCGTATTGTTGCTGGCGTCTTGTTGCTGGCGTTTTGTTGCTGGCGTCTTGTTGCTGGCGTCTTGTTGCTGGCGTCTTGTTGTTGGCGTCTTGTTGTTGGCGTCTTGTTGCTGGCGTCTTGTTGCTGGCGTCTTGTTGCTGGCCACTTGTTGCTGGCGTCTTGTTGCTGGCGTCTTGTTGTTGGCGTCTTGTTGTTGGCGTCTTGTTGTTGGCGTCTTGTTGTTGGCGTCTTGTTGCTGGCGTCTTGTTGTTGGCGTCTTGTTGTTGGCGTCTTGTTGCTGGCGCCTTGTTGCTGGCGTCTTGTTGTTGGCGTCTTGTTGCTGGCGTCTTGTTGCTGGCGTCTTGTTGTTGGCGTCTTGTTGCTGGCCACTTGTTGCTGGCGTCTTGTTGCTGGCGTCTTGTTGCTGGCGTCTTGTTGCTGGCGTCTTGTTGCTGGCGTCTTGTTGCTGGCGTCTTGTTGCTGGCGTCTTGTTGCTGGCGTCTTGTTGCTGGCCACTTGTTGCTGGCGTCTTGTTGCTGGCGTCCTGTTGCTGGCGTCTCGTTGCTGGCGTCTTGTTGTTGGCGTCTTGTTGCTGGCGTCTTGTTGCTGGCGTCTTGTTGCTGGCGTCTTGTTGCTGGCGTCTTGTTGTTGGCGTCTTGTTGCTGGCGTCTTGTTGCTGGCGTCTTGTTGCTGGCGTCTTGTTGCTGGCGTCTTGTTGCTGGCCACTTGTTGCTGGCGTCTTGTTGCTGGCGTCTTGTTGCTGGCGTCTTGTTGCTGGCGTCTTGTTGTTGGCGTCTTGTTGCTGGCGTCTTGTTGCTGGCGTCTTGTTGCTGGCCACTTGTTGCTGGCGTCTTGTTGCTGGCGTCTTGATGCTGGCGTCTTGTTGCTGGCGTCTTGTTGTTGGCGTCTTGTTGCTGGCGTCTTGTTGTTGGCGTCTTGTTGCTGGCGTCTTGTTGCTGGCGTCTTGTTGCTGGCGTCTTGTTCCTGGCCACTTGTTGCTGGCGTCTTGTTGCTGGCGTCTTGTTGTTGGCGTCTTGTTACTGGCGTCTTGTTGCTGGCGTCTTGTTGTTGGCGTCTTGTTGCTGGCGTCTTGTTGCTGGCGTCTTGTTGCTGGCGTCTTTTGCTGGCGTCTTGTTGTTGGCGTCTTGTTGCTGGCGTCTTGTTGCTGGCGTCTTGTTGCTGGCGTCTTGTTGCTGGCGTCTTGTTGTTGGCGTCTTGTTGTTGGCGTCTTGTTGCTGGCGTATTGTTGCTGGCGTCTTGTTGCTGGCGTTTTGTTGCTGGCGTCTTGTTGCTGGCGTCTTGTTGCTGGCGTCTTGTTGTTGGCGTCTTGTTGTTGGCGTCTTGTTGCTGGCGTCTTGTTGCTGGCGTCTTGTTGCTGGCCACTTGTTGCTGGCGTCTTGTTGCTGGCGTCTTGTTGTTGGCGTCTTGTTGTTGGCGTCTTGTTGTTGGCGTCTTGTTGTTGGCGTCTTGTTGCTGGCGTCTTGTTGTTGGCGTCTTGTTGTTGGCGTCTTGTTGCTGGCGCCTTGTTGCTGGCGTCTTGTTGTTGGCGTCTTGTTGCTGGCGTCTTGTTGCTGGCGTCTTGTTGTTGGCGTCTTGTTGCTGGCCACTTGTTGCTGGCGTCTTGTTGCTGGCGTCTTGTTGCTGGCGTCTTGTTGCTGGCGTCTTGTTGCTGGCGTCTTGTTGCTGGCGTCTTGTTGCTGGCGTCTTGTTGCTGGCGTCTTGTTGCTGGCCACTTGTTGCTGGCGTCTTGTTGCTGGCGTCCTGTTGCTGGCGTCTTGTTGCTGGCGTCTTGTTGTTGGCGTCTTGTTGCTGGCGTCTTGTTGCTGGCGTCTTGTTGCTGGCGTCTTGTTGCTGGCGTCTTGTTGTTGGCGTCTTGTTGCTGGCGTCTTGTTGCTGGCGTCTTGTTGCTGGCGTCTTGTTGCTGGCGTCTTGTTGCTGGCGTCTTGTTGCTGGCGTCTTGTTGCTGGCGTCTTGTTGTTGGCGTCTTGTTGCTGGCGTCTTGTTGCTGGCACCTTGTTGCTGGCGTCTTGTTGTTGGCGTCTTGTTGCTGGCGTCTTGTTGCTGGCGTCTTGTTGCTGGCGTCTTGTTGCTGGCCACTTGTTGCTGGCGTCTTGTTGCTGGCGTCTTGTTGTTGGCGTCTTGTTGCTGGCGTCTTGTTGCTGGCCTTGTTGCTGGCGTCTTGTTGCTGGCGTCTTGTTGCTGGCGTCTTGTTGCTGGCGTCTTGTTGCTGGCGTCTTGTTGATGGTCACTTGTTGCTGGCGTCTTGTTGATGGCGTCTTGTTGCTGGCGTCTTGTTGATGGCGTCTTGTTGCTGGCGTCTTGTTGCTGGCGTCTTGTTGCTGGCGTCTTGTTGCTGGCGTCTTGTTGCTGGCCACTTGTTGTTGGCGTCTTGTTGCTGGCGTCTTGTTGTTGGCGTCTTGTTGCTGGCCACTTGTTGCTGGCGTCTTGTTGCTGGCGTCTTGTTGTTGGCGTCTTGTTGTTGGCGTCTTGTTGCTGGCGTCTTGTTGTTGGCGTCTTGTTGTTGGCGTCTTGTTGCTGGCCACTTGTTACTGGCGTCTTGTTGCTGGCGTCCTGTTGCTGGTGTCTTGTTGCTGGCGTCTTGTTGCTGGCGTCTTGTTGCTGGCCACTTGTTGCTGGCGTCTTGTTGCTGGCGTCCTGTTGCTGGCCACTTGTTGCTGGCGTCTTGTTGCTGGCGTCTTGTTGCTGGCGTCTTGTTGCTGGCGTCTGTTGCTGGCCACTTGTTGCTGGCGTCTTGTTGCTGGCGTCTTGTTGCTGGCCACTTGTTTCTGGCGTCTTGTTGCTGGCGTCTTGTTGTTGGCGTCTTGTTGCTGGCGTCTTGTTGCTGGCGTCCTGTTGCTGGCGTCTTGTTGCTGGCCACTTGTTGCTGGCGTCTTGTTGCTGGCGTCTTGTTGCTGGCGTCTTGTTGCTGGCGTCTTGTTGCTGGCGTCTTGTTGTTGGCGTCTTGTTGCTGGCGTCTTGTTGCTGGCGTCTTGTTGCTGGCGTCTTGTTGCTGGCGTCTTGTTGCTGGCGTCTTGTTGCTGGCGTCTTGTTGTTGGCGTCTTGTTACTGGCGTCATGTTGCTGGCATCTTGTTGTTGGCGTCTTGTTGCTGGCGTCTTGTTGCTGGCGTCTTGTTGCTGGCGTCTTTTAGCTGGCGTCTTGTTGTTGGCGTCTTGTTGCTGGCTTCTTGTTGCTGGCGTCTTGTTGCTGGCGTCTTGTTGTTGGCGTCTTGTTGCTGGCGTCTTGTTGCTGGCGTATTGTTGCTGGGNTTCTTGCTTTCTTTCTGCTTTCTTTCTTGCTTTCTTGCTTGCTTGCTTGCTTGCTTTCTTTCTCTCTTCTCCCTCTCCCCTTTTGTGATTTCTCTGGACCTTGACAATGCTTCCTGGCACATCCATCTTCCTCTGTGGTTCAGAGATTGGTATGTTTCCTTGTGGGGTGACTGGCGTCTCAGTTTTGGGTCATCTCATTTAGGCCGCATCAGGCACCTTGCATATTTACATGGTTGATGTGGATGTCCAAGTAGGTTCCATCTCGGGTTCAACCTGGTTGGGCCTGACTCAGGATTCTCGGTGGGTGTTGCTTTCCCTGCCTCCAGTGGCCTTGTGCCAGGTGTGGTCATGCCATCTGTTGGTGTTGAACAGGAGCTGGGTAACCCTGCAGTTGCTCAAGCGGCTGTGCGGGAGTCTGACATTTGCACTTCTGGTTTTTAGTTGGGCAGAGTTTGGCTTCAAACCCTGTTCTGGTATCTTTGGGGCAGTCTCTTTCACCGTTCTTGCAATCACTGGATTCTTCCACCAGTGTCCCTGCATTGGTTTCTGCATCAGCGGCTTCTTCTTCAGGGTTTTCTCTGTTCTGTGGCATTGCACCTTCCTCTGCTCTCGCTCGAAGTCTTCGAGGATGCCTCAGCTGTCGGTTGGGTCTTTGTACCCATCTTTTCAGTCCAAGGTAGTTGGCGCTCTTCACTTAATCAGGTGCACAGTATGGTGATGGATTTGTGACTGTGCTGCAGGCATTGCAAAAAGTCAAGTTTTCTTCGGGCCTGGTGCTCCAGCTATATTCAGACTGTTTCCCTGTTGTTCATTGCGTCATCCAGATGGGTTTCTTTGGTCCATGGATCTTTTGGCGCTGGCCACTTCAAGTAGCTTCTACTGAGTTTTCAGGGTTTGCATCTCCACGGCATTCATGTTCAGGAAGTGTTCAACATTCTAGCTTACAGTCGTCCCGCTTTCTTCCTCTTTCCACGGTATAGACAGTCGATGCTGATTTCTTCCTCTAGATTTACTGGATGGTCGGGTGCTCAGGCGTTGAGCTCTTCACATCGGCATGGTCTTGGCATCTGCCTCTTTATGTGGCACCATTTCCCGATTGTGAGGCCCTCATGGTAGAGGCCTCTTTGGCTGGACTTGTTGTGTTGGGGTGCATTTTTTTTTTTACCCCGGTCCTTCTGTTGCTCTGACTGCTGGCGTGGTTGGAGTCTTACAAGGGGAGAGTGATTCTTCTGGTTCCTTGGTGGCTGTCCCACCCTTGGTTTCAGGTGCTGCTTGGTCAGTGTCCGAATCTGGGCGTCTTTCCGCGGTTTCATCTCTATCAGTAGGTCAAGTGAGTGGCGTACTTCTCTGGTCTGACCTTCTCTTCCACTTTATACATCTGGACTTTCTGGGGAAGCTCTGGAGTCACCCTGAAGCTATCCAACACTGATCAGTGCCAAACTACTAAGTGCCATCAGTTGCGGAGTTCTTATTGGCCTACTGGGGACCATGAGCCAGAACCTGGTCCCCTCAGAGATGCACAGGTAGTGTTGGCCTTTTAAAACTTTACATATGAATTTTAATCATACTTGCCATCCAGGAAAGCACACCAGAAGGTAGGCAAACCAAAACAAACTATTGCATGGTTTTAAAGTGAGACCACAGTCTAAAAACTGCCAAAAGAACTCTCTAAACAATAAAAACAACCACCAAATTTAGTTGAAACTATCGCTTCCTAGTTTGCCCAACTACCCCCCACATTTGGGGAGGGTAAAAGGGAGGCATACTGGATCAGCCAGCTTACACCAACCTTGGTTCATGTTGATGTTTGCCCGGTTGTAGACATTAGGTGCCCTGGCTCCAGTTGCCTTTGTCAGCTAAGTGGTTGCTTAGTTGGGTTCTGCAGCCCAGTTGGGTTTTATTGGCCCAATGGGTTGATTGGCTCATTTGCATTCCAGCTGTTTCCGCTCGCTACTTTTGGCTCTTTGTATCCCATTTGGGCTCTTAGTATCCCAATTGTGTTATCAGCTATTTATGTTAACAGCTTTGGCTCTTCTTTCTGGGGGGAGTCCCATTGGCTCCTCGGAGCTTATCCAGGCTGATATGCTAATATCAGACTTTGACATCAGTCATGTGTATGGAGTTTTGTGGCCTACCGGGGACCACAAGCCAGAACCTGGCCCCCTCAGAGAGGCATGGGAAGCAATGGCCTATAGAAACCCCAGTGTGGAAGCATTCTATATCTGCCATCGACCGGATCAGGCACCCAGAAAGGTAAGCGTCCCAAATCAAACCCCTATTTTGGTGAAAATTGCTACCAAAAGCCGAACAAGTGCATAGAACTAACCAAAAAGAAACAAGCAAACGAGCGTGACGTCGTCGTGCCATTGTCTGTGCAGCTACCCCCTCTACCCCCTCCCTGGGAGGGGGAAGGGGGAGCCCCAGACCCCTCGTGCTGGCTATCCACCCTTCAGTTCTAAGGCTGATGCTAGAGGCAGAGGTTGTGTGCTCTGGCTTCAGTGATTTTTCAGCACTGCGTTTAGTGAAGAGCAGAGGTGCCATAGGCAGTGAAGAGCAGAGGTGCCATAGGCACAATCAGAGAACACTGTATAAACATCAGAGGTCTGCGGTTATTCAACGTCCTCCCAGCAAGCATAAGAAATATTGCCGGAACAACCATGGACATCTTCAAGAGGAAACTAGATTTATTCCTCCAAGGAGTGCCGGACCAACTGGGCTGTGGTGGGTATGTGGGCCTGCGGGCCGCCCCAAGCAACAGCCTGGTGGACCAAACTCTCACAAGTGAAGCCTGGCCTCGGGCCGGGCTTGGGGAGTAGAAGAACTCCCAGAACCCCATCAACCAGGTATCAACCAGTGTGGTGGCTGTCTTCCAGGGGTGCGAGAGCCAGGAGTTATTCTACAGTACTCGGGCTGCATGGGCCTAGGGTTACCTTCCCTAGGAGTCCTGTAAGTACTGCCCTTGGGGCTTGGGCCTGCCTTCCACAAGTTACTTGGGTCCTACCTGTGCTGGGCTGTTTCACTGCTCGGTTTTTTGGCCACGCTTTGGGTGATTGGGTGTTTTGTCTCTCTTCTTTACCTTAGAGTAAGAGACAGTTTGCACTGGTATCGGGCGCAAGGTGCTGCGCAGCTTGTTTTCACCATTCATAGCGGCTGGCTCTGTTCCTTTTGGTACGTTGTCTTCTTGTTTTCTTTTTATTTGTGCCTTGTGGAGGGGTCTGCCTTGCTTGCCCCTTGATATCTGACCTAACATGGTTTTCTTCTGGTGGTGCCCCCTGCTAGGTCCCCGTGAGTATTCACTTCCCGGGGGTTCAGTTTTTAGAAGGTTGTTTGGTAGACTTGGGCGCCGGTTAGCAGTATCCTGCCTGGGCTTCCCTGAGCGTGAGTTCCATCTCAGGACCCTGGGAATCCCCATGGGGGGGCTCGTGGGTCCGATGGATGTGACCCCTGAGCCCCCCCCCGATTGCTTTGTGCGAGTTCAAGGGTTGCTCTATCCCCTTGTCTCAGGGTGACTCTCATTGTTTTTGTCTCCGTCTACTGCCTGTGGGGTCGGTGGCATCTTCGACCTGGAGTCCTGCAAGTTTCGTAGCTTGTTTGTGACTCGGTTACCCGGTCTTATGCTCACTGTGCGGGTGCAGGCCGCACGGCGTTGCACATTCGGTTCAGGTGGTTGTAACGCGTTTGGTTCTTTGCTCCCCAGAAGCCCCGAGCCTGCCACGTTTTGGTTGTTGTGACGGGGCTTAGGGGTGTTGGTTGCTTCGGTTTTGTTCCTTCCTCGCTCCCTTGTCTTTCTCCTGTTTTGATTTAGTTTGGCCCCTCCTTCCTCCCTGCATCTGGATCCTTTCCGTCTGTGGGTTCGGGGTCGGGGCGGGAACTCGATGGTCTTGAGACTCGGGCGGTCACGGGGGTTTCCCCTTCTGGGGTAGCAACGGAGGCATTCGAGCCTGTTCCTCCAGCCGTGTTGTATGAGTCTGCCAGTGGGCTCCCTTTCTCAGTAAGTTTCCGGCTGCCCCAGCCTTTTTTTGTGAGGCTGGGGCTTTGGGGGGAAAGGCCCTGGGGCCTGCCAAGGAGGTTCCCGGGGTTGGGGAGAGGCTGACTTGGGGGGCCTCGGGTCCCGTTGGACCCCGCTGGGGTTTCCTACCCTCAGTGCGGGGCTTGCGGTTACAGGGAATGGGGTTTTTCCTTTCCCCCCCTCTGCATACATGTTGTTGGACATTGCCCCTCCCCGGGTTCGGCTCCTTGTCCCTTTGGGTCCGTTCGGTTCCATCCTATCGGTGGGTACTTTTCTCCGTTTCTACCCCCTTTTCTCTGGGGCAAGACTTCTCCGTCATGGAGGGGGTCATGTTCCCCTATTATTGGGGTTTCTGCATGACTTTTGGTCTCGGGTGCGACTGTGCCTTTCTGAGCCTTTGTGATATTGTTTGCTTCTGTGAGATCTCTGGGGTTCGTGAAGGTCTTCGATTCTTCCCACACTATTGGAAAGTCTGTCGCTTTCCTGTGAGGCTTACCTCCGGTCCTTTTTGGACTTGTTGGCCCCTCTTCCGTGCTTCTTTGTTTTCGATACTGTCTCGTTCTTTTGTCATTATATCTTCTCTCTGTGCTCTGTCTAGTCACTGCTCATATTTTGCAATACTCCTTGTTGGTGCCCTCCTCGCTGGGCGGGGTGTGCGGTTTGAACCTCATGCGTCCTGCGCATGCGCCGTAGGAGTTTTTGTTGTGGATGGTGTACACAAGTGCTGGAGTTCCGCGTCCTTGTTCTCTCGGGTGCTTTGCCTCTCCTGCTCCTCTGTCTCTCCAGTCCCTGCCCCGTAGATGCTGGGGGTGTTCTGGATTGCCGTTATGGAGAGGACACTGGGTTTTCCCTGCATGTGGGTGTGGGGGCACCTCCTTTGCCTCTACCCTCCTCTTCTCCTACAGGTGCGGCTCTGGTCTTCTTCCTCTGGCGGTGCTCCCAGACTCCTCTCGGCTACGTTGTGTCATGACACATTCGTGCCTATGTTCTACAGGTTAGTTTATGTGGTCTGGCATCTCTTTCGGCCAGGCGCTTTTCGTGGCTACGAATTTACGAACATAAGAACAAAGGGGGCTGCAGAGGGCGTATTGGCCCATACAAGGCAGTTCCTCTTTATACCCATCTGGTCCCACTCATATACATGTTCATCACAGTGAGTCACTCAAGGGGGCCCCGCCTTCGCCATGTTACGAGGTA
This sequence comes from Procambarus virginalis, assembly GCA_020271785.1. NCBI lineage: Eukaryota > Metazoa > Arthropoda > Malacostraca > Decapoda > Cambaridae > Procambarus > Procambarus virginalis. The sequence continues at coordinate 73,150 of WNGS01002474.1, forward strand.
AAATGGTGGAGGTAGCTTTTATGGGGTAAATGTTACACTGGGTCAGGATGTTATGAGGTGACATTTTGCTGTGGTTTAATACTGGGGATCCGTGTTGGGGTTTGGTTGTGGTGTTTTGTTTGGCCCTGGAGTGCTTCTTCCTGGGGCCTTCCTTGTTTGTCTGTGTTGTTTGTTACACGGTGGGTCACGGCCCCATCTTTCGTGGTCTTATCTGGGTTACTCTTTCCTTGCCCGTCTTGCAGTGCCTGGTTTAGCCCTTCCATATACTTTGGATTCTCTGTCCTCACCTAGCTGTGCTTGCGTGGGTTGAGCTCTGTCTCTTTGGTCCCGCTTCTCGGCTGTCATTCGCCTTACGTAGAAATGGCCTCTGTGTTGTTGGTCCTATCCCTTTCGTTCCCATTGCTGCCTGTCTTCCTCGTTCCTCATCTTCCTTCTACGCTTGTGTCCCTTGCTGCTGGTGCTGGGGCCGTTTTTCTAGTTCGTATGGCTTGTTCTCCTGTATCTGCTTGAGGTCAATTGACCTACAGGGTAATATGTGAGGGGTAGTTTGATTGTTTTGTGTGTCGGTTACTCATCAGGGCTTGACATCTGCAAGAAGCCCTGTACAAGTTAGTTTACACTTGCTTGTGTTGTGCAAACTAAGTGTCAGGGAATGCAATAGTTCTGATGTTACCTCGCCCCTTTCGTTACACCTTGTTGAGTGGTTTAGTATATGCTTCTTGACACCTGCTGCCTTGCATTTACCTTGCGGTGTTTCCGGGGCTTGGCGGGGCAAGGCCCGGTCGCCGACCAGGCCTACTCGTTGCTGTACTGGTCGCCCAGGTTGTTTGACGCGGCTGCGCGCAGCCTGACGTGTTACTTACATCCTGGTTGTTCAGGTATCCTTTGGAGGTGTTCATCCAGTTCTCTTTTGGTTACTGTGAGGGCGGCTCGGTTGGACTTTGTCCGTGTTCAGTTCCCTGCTTTTGCATCGCCCCTATGTTTGGTTAATTCCCGGCTTGCCAGGTTTGGGTTCCTGATTTTCCTGGCTTACCCTGCCAGTTGGCATTTTCCGGACCTTGCAGTGTCACTTCTCACGAGTCTCGCATCGGGACCATGGTGTCTCCGATCTCCTGGTGAGCACGCTGGCATTGGGAAGTTTTCTGTATGGCAGACGTTCCTTCTCATTCCTTGCCGGCTTAGGTTCGAGCTCTGCTTGCTCTGTGGTCGCACTCAAGATTTTCCCACGGCTCCGCCTCTTCCTCTGCTCGATAGGTCCATGGTGGGGCTGGTTCGGTTCTGCCTCGAGTATCTCACCATCTGTTGGTGGTCAGGTGGCTTCGTTGATGGTGTCCCAAGTGCGTGCTTTGTCCTGGCTGCGGTGTGGGGGTTTTCTTTGGCGGTCCTTCCTTTTCTTTCTGTCCCTTCGTCGGTTTGCTATGTTTTCTTTGCATGGTCTGGTCCTTCTCTTGTGGAGGTTTGGGGCCGTCATCTTGCCACATACTGTCGCCTTGTCTCGTGGGTCGCTGGCGGAATCACTCTGGGTTGCTTCGGTTTTGGAAGTTGCCTCGGCACCGCTTCGCGAACTGTCTGTGGCATGGTTCACCTCCGGCCTGCTCTTGTGCTGCTCGAGTCATCCTAGTTCTTGGATTGCGTGCTCTTTTCTCTTCTCCTCGGTTTGTGGTGGCCCCCTTCGGTTCCGAGTTGTTTTCCGAGGCTCTATTTTTTGTTGGAGTTGGCATCTGGGGGTCGGATTGGAGTGCTTCATGCCCTCCTCCGGCAACTGGGTTTTCGGCTCTTTTGGTTCTCCTGATAGGTTTGTTTGCTTGCGGCCGTCTCCTTTTCTGATGAATAGGGGCACAGCTGCTTTCTGGTGGGGTTCTTGGATTGTTTGATGCTTTGATGCTTGCTTGGTCTGGCCAGGGGTACATCGTGTTTTGTGTTCGGTTGCGGCACTGCGCCATGCTTGGCGTGCCACGGCTGCCGTGACCAGGGTCGCACTTTCGGTTGTTCAGAGTTCCCCTCTTCCCTGTTCCAGGGTGTGGTTCTCTTGGGTCGTCCGCGGGGTGGTTCGGTCCTGCCAGCCTGCTTTCTGTCCCCGTGCCCACGTCGTTCGTTGGTTGACTCTGTGTTCCTTCGTTGATGTTCCTGGGCCTTGTTGGGCAGGTGTGGCCATGGGTTGGCAGTTGCAGTTTTTGTCTCCGCTTCGCATTGGGGATGTGCGTCTTCCGGCTCCCGTATTAGGTCCCTCTTGTTTTCATCTTTGAGTAGGTAGCTCCGGGGAGCTACCTACCCAAAGGCAGGCGATGAGTCACAATAACGTGGCTGAAGTAGTTTGACTAGACCACACACTAGAGGGTGAACGGACGACGACGTTTTGGTCCGTCCTGGACCCTTCTCAAGTCGATTGTGATGAGGGAGGTGATACAGGCAATAAATAGGCGAGAGAGAGGTGAGGAGCAAGGCAAAAGGTACAAACGGTAAGGTGTAGTAGAGGGGATAGTAGTAGGAATAAGAACTGCAGAGGGCCCATTGGCCCATACGAGGCAGCTCCTATTATAACCACCGAATGAGAAGGGGATAGTAATAGGAATAAGAAAAGGATAGCAAGGGAAAACAATGAACAGAAAAAAAGAGAGAAGAGAGAAAGAAAAGGAAAGAGAAAGAAAGAGAAATGGAAGGGTAAGCTTATGTTAGGTCACGTTTGTTAGAAGGATTAGAGCATTTGAGTATATACTGTGAAAGGGAAGAGTTAGCAGCAACAAAGCCAGGACTCAAGTTCATGTTGGGTACATTGTGTATTAGAGCCGATTCAACAAGACAGCGTCTGTGTAGAGTAGAGATAGGAAAGATTATTTTGGAGGAAGACCAATCAATAGGATGATTAGAATCCCTCACATGACAGAAGAGAGCATACCTTACAAACTGCACAGACAGGGGCGCGGCGATGTGTATGATGTCATGCTCGTTTGCTTGTTTCTTTTAGGGGAGTTCTATCCACTTGTTCGTCTTTTGGTAGCAATTTTCACCAGAATAGGGGTTTGTTTTGGAATGCTTACCTTTTTGGGTGCCTGACCCGGTCGATGGCAGACATAGAATGCTTCCAACCACTGAGGATTTCTATAGACCATTGCTTCCCATGCTTCTCTGAGGAGGCCAGGTTCTGGCTCGTGGTCCCCAGTAGGCCCACAGAACTCCATACACATGACTGATGCCAAAGTCTGACATTAGCATATCAGCCTGGATAAGCTGTGGGCAGCCTCCGGATCTCACCCAGAAAATGGCGTTTCATTACATTCAATGCTGGTTTTTTCTTTCATTCTTTATTTCTATACAGGAAGTGCATTAGGTTTGTTGATGTCCATACCATTTCAGTACTTCCATTCTTGCAAATACACAAACACACACAGCATTTTGGACATAATGTTTTGGTTCTGGCAACCCTGCTCTGAAGCTGTTTATATGCGGTTGCATAGCATGAGCTAGAAGTTAGGTATACTTGGAACTGTATGAGTACAGGGTTTCCTTCCTTGTACACTCTTGCTCCCCAAGTCTCAATTCTCTGTGATGGTAGTGGCATGTAGGTGCTTGAGTCATTAAAGCCGGTTGTGGTACAGTACCCAAGGTTTGGAGGTAGCTCAAGGAGGCAGAGAGAGGCCTACTAGCAAGAGGCAGTTCATTACATTCAACACTGGGTTTTATAAATAGTTCATTGATATTTTGTTGCATTTCCAGCACTGATTCCAGTCATTCAAATGCACAAGATCTCCCCACATGAAAACTGATGATATTTACCATTACAACAAAATTTAGCATTCACACTGCCAGAATCAACTCTTTTTACTACATTTGAATTTTTGTAATCACCACTTCCCATTAAAATGGAAGTTCAGTGAACAATATTGTTATTGTACTAGAGGAATTGTTTATCAGTCTGTGTGTGTGTGTGTTTTTGAGAGTACATTTAAAACCATTAGTTGTATCCTACATGGTTTGCCATTCATTGGTTGACTCATTGTAAACACAGTATTTGGGCATGAGCTTCTAAGCTGTACATCATTTAAAATAATAGTCTCAGACTAACTCTATTAATTTTAGAGGAGATTCTTGAATTATATCTCATTGTTACGATTTTATTTCTTGTACATCCAAGATATTAATAGATTATCTTGCTTGCTATTATAATTCTGTGTTTTTCAGGGCCCAGTTGATGGATATTGCTGCAGCAGCCCAGACAGAACCAGCACACAAAGCAGCTATGTCTGTGCTCAAATTTAATGGACCTGCTGATTTACCTGAACGATATTTGCTTAGTCTGTCACTGTCAACTCATCCAACAGAACTCATCATTCGGGGTAAGTTTTAAAATTATTTCTGAAATATGTTTAGAAACTAATCAGAGATAAACAAGAGGAGTTCTGCAGTGTAACATGGTGTGTGGATCAGGTATTTACATTAAGATTGCTTGTGGTGAAAGGCGTGTAAGGAAGTTTGATAGATGTAAATTATTCATTGATTTAGAAAAAACAAATGGCAAAGTTTATAAAGGACTTTGGAGAGGGGCGAGCATGTATGAAATTGACTGAATTTTGGTAAATGCTGTGAAAAGGGGGTCTGTGTATGGAGTAATGTAATGTAGTGCATGAACCTGTATTATACGTGGAGGGAGTTGAGAGTTGTTCTACGCCTCAAGCCCGGCTCAAGGGTCAGGCTTGGCTTGTGAGGGCTTGGACCAACAAGCTGTTGCTTGAAGCAGCCTGCAGGCCCACATATCCACTGCAGCCTGGTTGGTCTGGCACTTCTTGCAGAAAACTGTCCAGTATTTTCATGAAAACTTTCACTTTTGTTCTGCTAATATTCCTTATGCTTGCTGGGAGGATATTTAACAACTGTGAACCTCTGATGTTCATACAATGTTCTCTGTGCCTATGGCACCTCTACTCTTCACTGGTTCTATTCACCGGATCTGTACTGAATTTCCTTCCATATCGGTAACTCCAGTATGTTATTTTACTGCGCAAATTTGAGCCCCTGGCCCTCCAGTACCTTCCATGTAAAGATTGTTTGATATCTCTCTCATCTCATTTCTAGAGAGTAAATTTGTGAGAACTTTGAAATGATCCCAATAATTTAGGTGCTTTATCATGTGTATGACTGCCATATATATTTTCTATATTTCATATATTTTGGCAATCTCTCCTGCTTTGAATGGGAAAATTGAGTATCAAGAAGTACTCAAGGCAGGACAGCACCAGTGATTTGAAAATGGGCATAGCATTTGCATATTTACAATCCAGGGGGGACTATCCCTAGGTCCAGGCATTTTCTGAAAAAGAGTTTCAGTGGTATGCATAATGCATTTGCCTGTTCCTTTATGACTTTGGATTGAACTCCATCCATACCTGGGGCTTTTGAATCTTTTAGTTTGGCAATTCTCTTCCTGATGTGTCGCATCTACTGGGTTTATCCCTTAACCCTTGTGTGGCTCTGGGCATTTGTCACCCACAGGCGCATACCAAAAAACAAAACAAACAAATTATTTTTTCTTCTAAACCTGTTAATTTGTGTTCTCTGATCATGGTAAAAATAATAAAAAAAAATCGTAAGTGGCATATATTGCCCGCTATAGGGTGGGGAAGTCTGGCAAAAAACAGGTGCTGACTCGGCGTGCGTCCCAGATGGTCTGTTGCTCGCCAGCTGTCGGGCAGGAGTTGCCACAAAGAGATAATTACCTAATTATTTCAATGTCTGATTGATTTTTCGTAGTTTTTTTGCTGTAATATTATTCAATAGTGTGTAGTGTGATATATTTATATAATGAAATGAGTGAATCATTGCTGTACTAAAAAATATGGTGTGCATATTGTTGATTCAATTATGTTCATCAAGCAGTGAACAAATACTTTGTCGGTTATTACACTATATACACAGGTTATATATAAGTATCTGCATGTTTTGTTCACCATAACGAACCACTAAGTTGCTATTATGAGTGAAAAAGCAACGAGGAGTGACCGCCACACACCAGCCAGCCACTCGCTGCCACTCTCTCCCTCAACACCTCACTCACCCACATTCTCCTCCCACAATACTGTTTTTGCTTTTATTCACTATATACAGTCGTTATATATAAATATCCGCATATTTTGTTCACCACAACTGTACAACTAAGTTGATATAGTTAGTTCAGGCACTAAGAGACGTCGCTACACACAGTCAGGTGGCGGCTGCTTCCCTTGCGCATTCAAGGTCAGACGCACTAAAATTTCACCCCAACAATACTGTTTGTGGTGTTATTACCCTATATACAGACGTTATATATAAGTATCTACATGTTTTGTTCACCATAACTGTTCAACTAAGCCGGTATAATGCCCAAAGAGCATAGTGGCCACTCCTACCAACTTGACAAATCATGCAGAGGTTGCGACACCCATCACCAAAATGGCTTCTCCCCCCACATTCCATTTGCTGTTATTACACTGTATATACACGTTATATATACGTATCTACATTCGTGTTCACCATAACGAACCACTAAGTTGGTATGCTGAGTGGCAGTGGCAGCCCACCACTGGCTGCCACTCCCTCCCTGCCGGAAAGTTGTAGCATTAAATATTATGATAGATATCGTGAGGAGACATTCGCATATGAGACTAATAGAACAAGAACCCAGCAATGTGATGTTATAGTGGCCAGAATATGCCTGGGATATAGACGTATCTGGCAACTTTCTCAAAACCCAAATGTCGAGTACACAATGTGTCAACTTTGTGAAAGAGAAAACATGCACTCTCTTGAACATTATATTGTAGAATGTCTCATATTGACTGACTTTTGCCCTCCTGGGCTAAAGTATGCATAACTGTGTAATTACTATGAGTACTGGAACACTTGATAATATATTGGACTTGTACCCAAGGTTAACCATGTAATGTATCAATTATACAATGTATGTATGTGATGTAACTATATAACCTGAGCTTGTAAAAGCACCTTAACACTTTCGCTCGGGCATGATGCAGCATTGTGTCATCCGTTTACTGGCGGTGCTGCCGGGCATGACGCAGCATTGCGTCATCCACTTTAAATAATCGCCAAAAATCAAGTTTTTATCCGATTTTTTTTTGGACTGGTTTTAAAATGCGCGCCTATGTCTTCCCTACACACCTATGTCATGTTCAACACACAATAGTACTTAACATTTGTGGGCAGGAATTGGGAGTTTAGCTGGAAGGCGTCTGGGCGCTCACTTGCGGCTAACGTGGCCCGTCTTCAAACTGTCGGCTGTTGGAGGGTGACCAGGTTTTTTATTTTATATGCTAATGCTCCTCTAGAGAATTCTATTGCGAACCCATTGATATCAAAATGAAAGACCTAGGACGAAAATTGAGGTGACCAGAGTGAAAATAGTGAACACATTTTATCGCTTTTGCGCACTCCTGGGTAACTCGTTCGCACTTTCTCTGTTTTCTGCGGTAATTAGCCGGGCTTTTGGAGTTTATATGCATTAGTGCTGTAGAGAATTCTATTGCAACACAATGATACCAAATTTAATCTTGTAGGACGAGAATTAAGGTGACAAAGTTGAAGAGAGTATACACTTTTCAGAATTAACGCGCGCTCCCGTGAATCCCTGGGACCCAAATCGCACAGTTGAAGAATGGCGCGGGGGGCACGCCAAAGTGTTTAACCACCTTCAGTGATTAAGTGCTTAATTGCACACTAGTTTCTCTATCAACTATCTCACCCTGTCAGAGTAAAGAGACAAATGTATGTGAATGCATGTGTGTGTATATATATGTATATGTATAAAGTATATATGGAAGCTGATCAGAATTACATTTCACCTTTGTAAATGCACATTAATGACACTATGTAAAAGACACATCGAACACTTTATATAGGGCATACGTAAATCTGATGTATTTACGTATGTAGGTTAGCTTAGCATTTTAAAAGCACCGAATCACCTTCCGTGGTTGATTGTTTCAATAAACCCTTGAACTATATTTTTAACACATCGTTACCCTGTCCATGGAGGACAGAAGAAATGTATATGCTAGTTAGCATTGTAACTGTGTGGCCACGTCCGTGGTAGAAAAAAAAAAAAACTCCCTCCCTCCCTCACCTCACCTGACTCGCCACCATTCTCTCTCCCACAATACTGTTTTGCTTTTATCTACAGATGTTATATACAAGTATCTGCATGTTTTGTTTACCATAGTGAACAACTAAGCTGGTATAGTGAGTCCAGACAGTAAAAGGTGGTCACACAGAGTCAGCAGACAATGCTACCTCCCTCCCCACCAAGATTACTCCTCCCACTACAGCGCTAATTATCACAACAATCCTGCTATTATCAGAATCCAGGTCATTTTTATACAGTCAGGGGTCTTCTGTAATAATATCATCGCTAAATATCAGTATGCAAATGTATATTATGGCATTTTTAGGTGATGCTGTGGTCACAAGCTGAACAGCAGTGCTGTGAGCTCATGTTGCGTGCGTCAGGCTTGGTAGCTCAGTCATATTGAGGCTCCCTCACACCCGGGAATTTGGCCCACGATTTAAAAAAAAAAAAATGGCGTCTGTTTACAAAGCCCTGATGAAGGTGTGGTGAACCCCGTGTATTGGTGGGCCTTTTAAATCTTGCGTCGTACTCCATACATCATATGATGTGGAGCGCAAGTTATCTTGAGGTTATCTTGATGATTTCGGGGCTTTTTAGTGTCCCCACGGCCCGGTCCTCGACCAGGCCTCCACCCCAGGAAGCAGCCTGTGACAGATGACTAACACCCAGGTACCAATTTTACTGCTAGTAACAGGGGCATTGGGTGAAAGAAACTCTGCCCATTGTTTTCGCGCCGGCGCCCGGGATTGACCCGGGACACAGGATCACAAGTTCAGTGTGCTGTCCTGCTCGACCGACCGGCTCCTCTCCTTTCAGTTACTGCAAGTCACTTACACATCATATGATGTATTGTGCAGTTAAAGGATTAATTCCTTCTCTTCACTCCCTTCAAACATTTGTGTGGGTGATGGGATGTCGTTCAATCTTTCTAGTGTGAACACTGATATAAAGTATTCATTCAGTGTGTTTGCTGCCCTTTTATCATCCAATATAACTTGGTTAGTCACATCTTTTAGGGGTCCTATAGAGTCCTTTGTTTTAGTTTTGCTTCATATACAGTATATTCATAGAAGGAATTTGGATCTTCCTTTATATTTTAGGCAAGTTTTCTTTTGTAGTTTCTTTTGGCTAATCTGATTTCCTGGGTAGCTGATTTTAATGCCCTTTTATATATCTCATAAGCCACGATGTTCATTGTTGATATATATTGTCTCTAGAGGTTCCGTTTAATTATTAGCTCTCTTTCTGGGGGGGGGGGAAGCTCCTTAGGCTCCTTGGAGCTATCCAGGACCTAGATTCAAGAAGTTCCATGTATTTCATCGTAAGTAGATATGTTACGAAGGTTCTTAAGTGGTGCCTAAGACCGTTCCTATATCCGATTCAGGAAGATGTACTTGCAAAGATTTTAGCCACTTCACTTAGTTTCACTAGATGTCACTAGAGCTTTTCATTTGGCAATCAAAGAGAAGGTAACATTTTTCATCTTAGAGCTATAGCCAATCACGACACTGGCATATTGGAGCTTATCCTTGGTCACTTGCCACCTATTTATGTCAAGTTTCTTATAAAATTAGTATACAGTGGCACCTCGACTTACAATTTCCCCTACTTACGATAATTTCGAGTTACGATGTAAATTTCATCAAAAAATGCGACTCGACATCCGATGGTGTCGTCGACTTCGGATATTTGTTGGTACACGTTTCAGGTCGACCGAGCGCGTGGTTCCCAGTCACGTGGTCTGACCTGCCTCAGTTTAATACAGCTGCCCGCATAGTGACGATCACGCCTATAAGAAATTCCGCGTTTGTGGTGATTTTCTGGGGGGAGCCCCGTCGGCTCCCCGGAGCTATCCAGGCTGAATGGATATGTATAACTTTCTGGCATCAGTCAATGCATGGAGTTCTTGCCTACCGGGACCACGAGCCAGAACCTGGCCCCCTCAGAGAGGCACGAGGAGCAATGGCCTATAGAGACCTCCCTTATTATTGGGAGCATTCTATGTCTGCCATCGACCGGGAAAGGCACCCAGAAAGGTAGGGCCCCAAAACAAACCCCTATTCTGGTAAACTATTGCGACCGAAGACCGAACAGGCGAACAGAACTCCCCAAACGAAAATTAATCCTCATGACGTCATCATGTCGCCGCGCCTCCGTCTGCGCAACCCCCCCCCCCTCCCGGGAGGGGGAGGGGGGAGCCCCAGACCCCACCGCCGGCGACCCAACCTTCAGTTCTCAGGCTGATGCGATCTGGTGCGGTCGTGCCTCTGGCCCCAGTTTGCGGTTGCAGTTCTGTTCCTGGTGTGAGCTGTCCCTTCTGGTGGTGTGTGGGCCAGGAGTATTATTCTACGGTGCTCGGGCTGCTTGCGCCTAGGGCTATCTTCCCTAGGTGCCCTGTGAGTACTGCCCTTGGGGCTTAGGGCTATCTTCCCTGGGTCTCCTTGGGATCTACCTCCGCTGTGCTGTGTATTGCTCGGTACTTGGCCGCCCTTGGGGTCAGCTGGGTTTTTTTCTTGCCCTTGTTTGTCTCTGGGTAGGGGGTAGTTTTCGACACTGGCAGGGGCGCGGGGTACTGCGCGCTAGTTTTCACCAATTACAGCGGCCGGCTCTGTTCCGCCTGGGTACGTTGTCCTCTTGCGGGGTTTTTCTTTTGTTTTTGTTTTTGCCAGGTGGGGGGGTCTGCCTGTTGGTCCCCTTCGCTGTTTTTGAGGGTAATTCTCCACTTTGTCTATTGGTGGTACTCCCCGCTTGGCCCCCGTGAGTGTACACGTCCCGGGGTTCAGCTTATAGCAGTTTGTTGGTAGTTCTGGGTGCCGGTTAGCAGTACCCTGCCTGGGCTTCCCTTAGCGTGTTATCAAGGCTAAGGGCCCTGGAAAACCCCACGGGGGCTACGTGGTCCGATGGATGTGATCCCTGAGTCCCCTCTCGCGTCCTGCGAGTTTGACGGTTGCTCTGTCCCCCTGTCTCCGGGGGACACTCACCGGTTTTGCCTCCGCCATGCTGCCTGTTGGGTCGGTGATTGTTTTGACCCGGAGTCGTGCGACGTGTGTTGTCTGTACGTTCTCCAGTTCACCCAGGCTACTGCGCCTGATATGCGGGTGACGGCAGCAGAGGCGTTGCATGCTCGTTTTAGGTTGCTGCAACGTGCTAGGTTGGTCACTGCCCCGGATGCCCCGAGACTGCCCCGTTTTGGTTATAGGGACCCGGACTTGGGGTGGGTGTCGCTTCGACACTGGTTCCGTCCGCCCCTCCAAGTCCTTCCCCTTCTCCTGCTCGTTCGGTTCCCCCCCCCCCCCCCTGCTGCCGGCTCCTAAACGTCTGAGGGTTTCCGAGCCGGGGCTGGGTTTAGTTGGTTGTGAGACTCGGGCGGTCTCGGGGGTCTCCCCTTCTGGGGCAGGGGCGGAGGCATTCGAGCCTGGTCCTTCTGCCGAAGCTTCTGGGTCTGGCCAGTGGACCCCCTTTGTTCCTGCTTTCTCGGCTGCCCCCGCCTTTTCTTTGGGGTGGGGGCTCAGGAGGACGGCTCGGCCCCGGACCCTCAAGGTGAGGTTCCTGGGTTGGGGAGGGGTTGGCTTGGGGCCTTGGGGCCGTTGGACCCCGCCTGGGTTTTTTTTGCCCTCCGAGCGGGGCTTAGTGTTACAAGGAGAGGGGTTCTCTTTCGCTCCCTCCGCGTACGAATTGGATTTAGTGTCCACCCCTCCCCGGTTTCGGTTCCGTGATCCCGAGGGTTCTTCGGTTCCATCTTTCCGGAGGTTTCCGCTCACCGTGTTTCTGTGTTTCTGCTTCGGAGGTGCGGGAGGCCTTGGCGGCTTACCTCTTGCGTGACCCGGATTATGCCTTCCTGATGGATCCTCGTTCCTTTGTGTACGGATCCCCAGGTTCGTGCTGGTTTCGTTATGAGGTTCCGGAGTCGTCTTGGTTGGCAGACTGCCCTCTCTTTTCGTTGGAGTCTTGGCACACGTTCTGTCGGTCCCGTGCGCTTGAGTGGCGAGAGGCTTCCTTGGCGTTGCAGGTTTTCCTGGGGGCGCTTTCGAGCCTTTGAATGCTTGTTTGTTCGCTCCTGCCCTTCCGCGGGATGTTGGTGTCATGCAGCTTCACGTGCGGGTTCCTTCCCTTTCGGCTGCCCTGATTGCGGAGGATTTGCGGACTCGTGGCCTGCTTGCTTCAGCTCTGCGTTTCTTTTCCCCTTTGAGCTCTCCTCGGATTGGCTCGAGTTGGATGTGGGTGCGCTTGGGGCTGCTGCTGGGTCTAGTGCGCTGCCCTCGGCTGTGCGGGCGTCGTCTGCCTTGTTGAAGCTCTTCGCGCCGATCCTGCGTGATGCGGTCTCGCGGCTTCTCGCTTCTCGCCTCGCGTGTCGTCAGGCGGTGCTGGCTTCCTCCTTGGATTCCGCCTGGGCCCTGGCTCTTCGTTTGTCCTCGCCCTTTTGCCCGTTGCTGTTTGCAGAGTCTGCTGTTGAGCGGTATATGCAGGCGGCCTCGGTCAGTTGTCGGCCTATGTCGGAGTTGTTGTTGCTCCGGGGGGCTCGTGGGGGCCTTCCCGGAAGGGTCGTGCCAGGGCTCAGGGGTCTTTTCGTCGGGTAGGCCATTGGTGCCAGATTCGGGGCTGGCGGCGCCTTCGGTTCTGGCTGTTGCTGGACGGGGTGGGACCCGTTCTGTTCGTCGCCTTGGTTCTCGGAAGGCGCGTCGGCCCTTTCGCGGTTCGCCCGTTGACGGGGCGATGGGGGGGCGGCTCGCCCGGTTTGCCCGCCCTGGTCCCACGATTCGTGGGCTTTTCGGGTCGTGTCGCGCGGCCTGTGGTGGCGTTGGGTGGCTCTTCCTCCTCCTCGGGGGGTTCGGGTCTGGCGGGGCAGGCCTCTTCTCCTGCGCTCCGTCGGGTCATCTCGGAGTGGGTTCGCTTGGGCGTCGTCGAAACGACGGCGTCCCTCAGGTGGGTTTCCCGCCTGTTTTCAGTTCCGAAACGGGACTGTGCGGACCGCCGGTTCATTCTGGACTTGTCCCGTCTGAACCCGTGGTTTTTGTGCCCCTCCTTTCGGATGACTACTCTGTCCCAGGTCCGTCTTCTCTTGGAGAGGGGCGCTTGGATGGTGTCCCTGGATCTCAAGGACGCGTATTGGCACGTCCCGTTCATCCGGTATTCAGGGACTGGCTAGGTTTTGTGGTGGGGCGTCAAGGTTAATTGACTTTATTCTTCAGATTCTTTATATTATCCAGTGGTGGAAAAATATACAAGCATTCTTGTTGCAGAAAGAGTAAGAAAAGTAGAGTTATTAAGAATATCATTTTTCCAGCTAAAGTATTGAAATTTGAAGTTTTAAGTAACATTAACCCTTTAACTGCCCCGCCTCCAAATATGACCCATGACCCCCCAGTGCGCAGGAAATAAATTCTTTTGAAAAAATTCTTTTATTTTTTTTAGTGTCAAAAACCCTTCCCTCAGTATGGGTCTGTCA
>WNGS01002474.1:114771-134649 GCA_020271785.1 Procambarus virginalis
ATGCACTATCTATAAACCTTATTTGACCACACAAGGTGAGTCACTTAGGTGTTCATAGTATGAGAGCACAAGATATTCTGGCTGGCAGAAACGCAAGGGACTCCAACAATAACTGGCGATGACTTGTGATTGGCGAGGAACCGGAGTGGGTGTTGGTTGGCGGCCAATGAGAAAGCTGGATGGCCGCAAGTCGCTAGTTAGGCAGTTGAAGGGTTCGGCGCGTCGACCAGGTGCAGCAGGTGCTGGAGTGGGGGGAGGAGGGAGTTGAGGTGCGTGTGGCTGTCTTGATATATACGTTTAGCCACTACAAAACGTATCTTGCATATTGTTGAGGACGACGTGATGAAATACGAAAATAGCAGGCTAAATCTCTGATAAGAGATTATCGTCACAACTCTCCCCCGAAGCCTGCTGTTTCGGGTGAGTCATGTTCACTGGAGGTAGAGTGGGAGGTGGAGCTGCCTCTACCTCATGCACTCTGGAGAGGGCGTCAGCGATGATGTTATCAGGCCCTTGATGTAGCAGATCTTTAATTGAAGCCTTGAAGATATAAAGCCCATCGCAGCAGACGTTGGTTATTAAATTGGGCTTGATGTAAGAATCTCAGAGGGTTGTGGTCCGAATAGATGGTAGTGGACCTAGCACCGTGCAGATATGGTGCAAAGTGTTGTAAGCTCAGGACGATGGACAGGAGTTCCTTCTCTATAGTACTGTAGTTCTTCTGATGAGGCTTCAACTTGCAACTGTAGTAGCTGACAGGTAGAACCTCCTCGCCTCGCTGCTGCATTAAGACACTTCCGATGCCGGTACCACTGGCGTCGACATGGAGGATGAAAGGCTTCTTGATATCTGGTGAGGCGAGAATGGGATTAGAACAGAGGAGGAATTTGAGTTGTTCGAATGCAACGGTTTGCTCTCTGGTCCAATTATACCGTTGCTTGGGACTGGTTAAGGTGATTAATGGGGTTGCAACAGTGCTAAAATTCTTCACAAACCTACGGTAATAGGAAGCAAGACCAAGGAAGCGCAGGAGCTGCTTCCTGGTAGTAGGCTGTGGATACTGTTGGATTGCTTGAATGTGAATGTTTAACGGAGCCAGGCTGCCACTCCCTATAACATGACCCAGGTACCGCACTTTACCTTTCGCGAAGGTGGACTTGCCCAGATTGATGGTGAGGCCGGCTTTCAGGAGCTTGTAGAACAATCGTTGTAGCTGGAGCAGGTGTTCGCTCCAGGTGTTGGATGCTACCACGATGTCGTCCAAATAGGCGTAGGTGTTGTCCAAGCCCTGGATGACGCGGTTGACAGCTCTCTGAAAGGTGGCTGGGGCATTGCAGAGTCCAAAGGGAAGGCGATTGTACCTGTAGAGACCAAACGGGGTTATAAAGGCGGACAGTACCTTAGCTCCTCCGTTAAACTCACCTGGTAGTAGCCCTTAGTAAGTCTACCTGAGACAGGTAGCGGGCATTACCAATGGCATCCAAAATGTCGTCTATCCTGGGTATTGGGTAGGCGTCCTTCACTGTGACCTGGTTCAACCTATAATCCGTACACAGACGGATTTTGCCGTGAGGTTTGGGTACCAGGATGCATGGTGAGGCCCAGGGGGACTCACAGGGGGTAGCCAGTCCATGGTCCAAGAGATACTGTACCTCAGCCGCATGACTTCCGTTTTGCTCGGGCTGATTCGGTAGAATGGTTGGCGAATCGGCTGGGTGTCAGGTAGCAGTTGGATGTCGTGCTGAGTCACAGTACACTCTTGGGGGTCATCTCGAAACAACTCTTGATGTTCTCTGACGAGTTTGATAGTGGAGCACTATTATCGTCCTGAAAATGATGTGAAGGTTAGTAAGGATTTCCGAGTTAGAGCGCTGTCTCAGTGTCAGTGCTCTCGGAAGGAGAAGCAGGGAAGGTCTCACTGTGGCTGTATGGACCTGTAAATGAGGTGAAATTGGTTAACACAGTGGGAGGAACCCATGGTAGGGCTTGAGTAAATTAATGTGGCACAGCTGGGTCTTCCGCCGCCTATCGGGGGTCTCGAGAACGTAGTTGAAGTTGTTCCGGCACCTTAACACGGTAGGGTCCTGAGAACCTGTTCTGTAAAGGAGAACCTGGGATAGGGAAATAGGCAAGCACTAAGTCTCCTGGTGTAAACTTCCTTACTTTACAGTGCTGGTCGTAACGAGTCTTCATCTCCTGGGCTTTCTGTAGGTTGTTGCTGGCAAAGGAATGGACCCTCTCTAGAATGTGTCGGAGATTTTGAAGATACTGGGGCACATTCTGATGCTCACTGAAGGTGTCATCACGTAGAGAATCCTTGAAAGCCTTGAGAGGTGTACGGCACTTACGTCCGTAGAGCATCTCATAAGGAGATACTCCTAGTGACTCGTTGGGAAGACTTCTGAAAATACACATGATGAGATCAATTTGCCTATCCCAATCCTTTGAGGTCTCATTACAGAACTTTTTTAAGAGTGCCTTGATGGTTTGATGACTACGCTCGAGAGAACCCTGTGAAGCAGGATGATAGGGGCTGGACAGTACCTGTTTGATGTTGAACTCCTCCAGAGTCCGTTTGAAGAGATCACTGGTGAAGTTGGTGCCACAGTCGCTCTGAATCTCCCTCGGAAATCCATACTGGGTGAAGATTTTCAGTAGATTCTTCACCACTGTAGCAGCTGTAATATTTTTCACTGGAACTGCTATCGGAAATCTGGTGGTAGGACACAGGATGGTTAAGATATATGCATTGCCTGCACTGGTCCGAGGCAAAGGACCAACGCAGTCGATAATGAGCTTGTGGAACGGTTCCTCAGGCACCTGGATGGGTATCAGTGGTGCTCTGGGAATGGAAACGTTCGGTTTCCCGGCTAACTGACACACGTGGCATAATTTGACATGAGTTTTGACGTCGTTTTACCATACCTGGCCAGTAGTAGTCTTGTCGAATTCCATGGTAAGTCTTGTTGAACCATAGTGTGACAAAGCGCCGTGGGCCAGGTGTAGAATCGTGGGCCGCAGGCTGGTAGGAATCACTAGTGTTCAACGTCTGCCCAATCGTCCTCGTCCTTCAGTTTACTGGGTCTATACCTGCGATAGAGTATTTCGTTCTCCATAAAGAACCCAGGAACACTGTCGGATTGGGTTTCAGCCTGAAAGAATAATGGTGTCAATGTAAGATCATCTCTCTGTAACTTACGGAACTCCACCGCGGTCAGGTTAGGGGGTAGTTTCGAAGGGTCTGAGGGACAGCGTAGCAGTAGTAGAGGTCGGACCTTGACCCGGAGTCTTGAAAGGTTGGTCTCTGCTTGTGCTCCAGTTTTACTCTGAGGAGGTCCCTGTTAGGGTACGGCAGCATCTGTGTGCATGTTAGGTTTAGGTTACTGCAACGTGCTAGGTTGTTTCCCACCCGGATGGCCCGAGGCTGCCCCATTTTGGTTTTAGAGACCCGGACCTGGGGCATTAGTCGCTTCGACTTTGGCTCTTTGCTCTCCCTGGTCCTTCCCCTGTGATTCATCCTGCACCTCTCCCTGTGTCCGGCTCCTAAACGTCTGAGGGTTTCGGTATCGGCACAGGATTTAGTTGGTAATGAGGCTCGGGCGGCTTCAGGGGCTGGCCCATTCGGGTCGGAGACAAAGGCATTTGAGCTGGTTCCTCCTGCTGAGGCTTCTGGGTCCCACCAGCAAACCCCTCTCTTGTCTGCCTTTCTCCTGGACTCTGCCTTTTCTTCAGAGGTAGAGGGTTTGGAGGACGGCTCTGCCCCGGGTCCCGACATGGGGGATCTTGGGGCTGGGGAGGAGTCGACCTGGGGGGCCTTGGGGGCCTTGGGGGCCCCCTTTAACCCCGCTTGGGTGCTTTTGCCTTCCTCGCAGGGCTTATTGTTGCAGAAGGAGGGGTTTTCTTACCCCCCCCTTCCCTATATGAGTATAATTACGGTTCGGCTCCTCCTCGGGTTCGGTTCCGGGCTGCTTTAGGTACCTCGGCTCCATCTTTCCAGAGGTTTTCTACTTCCCGTATTTCCACGAAGGAGGCTCGGGAGGCTCTTGCTGCATACCTCTTGCGAAATCCGGTTTATACCTCTGTGATGGATCCATCCTCGTTTGAGTTCGGTTCTTCTACCCGCTTTTGGGTGCATTTGGAGATTCTGGAGTCTTCCTGGTTGGCAGACTGCCCTTTCTTTTTGTTGGGGGCATGGCATGGGTTCTGTCGGACCCACATGCTTGGTTGGCGTGAAACTTCTACATTTCCGCAGGTTTTACCTGGGGGGGCGAGTTTGAGCACCTTAATGCATGCTTGTTCGCCCCCGTGCTTTCTCGGGATGTTGGCCCTTTCCAGCTTCACGTGCAGGTTCCTCTTTCGGCATCATTGGTTGCTGAGGATATGCACGCCCATGGGCATTTGGTTTCGGTCTTACCTTCTTACCTTTTCGGTCTTACCTT
The DNA here is from genome assembly GCA_020271785.1 of Procambarus virginalis. Taxonomy (NCBI): domain Eukaryota; kingdom Metazoa; phylum Arthropoda; class Malacostraca; order Decapoda; family Cambaridae; genus Procambarus; species Procambarus virginalis. Next base: position 119,211 of record WNGS01002474.1, read on the forward strand.
ACTTTCTCCTTCTCGGGCTGTCTTATGCCTGGCTTGAGGAGGATGTGGGAGCGTTGAGTGAAGGGCCTTCGTCTGGGGCACTGACTTCAGCAGCTAGGGTGTTGGCTGCACTGTTGAAGCTCTTTGCGCCCATCCTGAAGGAAGCGGTATCTCTGGTTTTTGCTTCTCGCCTCACGTGCTGTCAGGCTGTGCTCGCGCCCTCTCTTTGGAATCTGCTTGGGGCATGGCTCTTAGGTTCTCATCTCCATTTTGTCCGTTGCTGTTTGCAGAGGCTGCGGTCTCACAGTTTCTGCAAGCGACTTCGTCTAGTTGTCGTCCGATGTCAAACTTGTTGGTTCTCTGGGGAGGTCGTTCTCGGCAGTCTTGGAGGGGTCGTGCCAGGGTTCCGGGTTCCGCTGGTCGAGGTGCCAGTATCTGAGCCAACATTACCTTTGGTGCCGGCATCGTCTGGTCTGCGCGGTGTTCGCCCTGTTCGGCATTTGGGTTCTCGTAAGGGGTATCGGCCCTTTCACGGTTCGCCCCATTGAAAGGGCAATAGGGGGGAGGCTCGCTCTGTTTGCCCACGCAAGGTCCCACGATTTGTGGGCCTTTTCGGTCGTGTCATCCTGCCTGAGGTGGCGTTGGGCAGCCCGTCCTCCTTTGGGGGATTCGGGACTAACAGGGCAGGTTTCTTCTCCTGATCTTTGTCAAATCATCTTGGAGTAGGTGCGTTTGTGCGTGGTCGAAATGACCCCCATCCCTCAGGTGGGTTTCCCGCCTGTTTCCAGTGCTAAAACGGGACTGTGCGGATCTGAGGTTCATTCTGGACTTGTTCCCTCTGAACCCCTGGATTCCTTGCCCCTCCTTTCGGATGACTACTCTGTCTCGGCTCTGGCTTCTGTTGGAGCCGGGTGCCTGGATGGTGTCCCAGGACCTCAAGGATGCTTATTGGCATGTTCCTATTCATCCAGGGTTCAGGGACTGGTTAGGTTTCGTGGTGGGGCATCACACTTACCGCTTTCGCTGCCTACCTTTTGGCTTGAATCTGGCACCTCACGTTTTCACGCGTCTGACCCGGGTTGTGGTGACCCGTCTGCTTCTTCTAGGGATTTGGGTTTTGGCCTACCTCGACAACTGGTGGGTGTGGGCTCCCAGCTGGTCTGTTTGTCTGCTCACCAGGGGTGTGGTTCTTTCCCAGCTCGCCCAGGTTCAGGTTCCTGGTGAATTGGAAAAAGTCCCATCTGGTTCTGTCCCAGGTTCGGACCTGGCTGGGTCTTGTTTGGGATTTTCGGACTGCTTCTCCACCACTTCTGTTACGTTGGATACTGTTTCCTAGGTTCCCTGTTCGTTCTAAGGCTTGCATTTCCCAGTTGTCTGCAGTGTCAGAAAACCTCTTGTTCCTGGTAGGCCCGACAGAACTATTTACGGCTGATGTGAGCTTTTAGTATGAAGCAATTTCGGGAGAGTGAGATCGTCAGTGAGCCTCTGGGGCTTCTCCAGAAATTGGCATTTCATTACACTCGATGCTGGTATTTTATATATTCTGTACTCAGTCTGATATTTATGCAAATAAAAACATTTTGGCCTAAAATTAAAACCTACATACCTAAAATACTCAAGACACACAAAATGATGGAGAATCAACTGTAGGCATTACATGCAGGATTTACTTTTACTGTANTGTGCATACGCATGTGTGTGTCACATACTTTGTGTGTATGATATGTATATATGTGTATGTGTACTTTTTCTTTCGGAAGGGGCTCTGTTCCCTTCTCTGTTGACGGGGCGCTGGGGGAGCAGCTTGCACTGTTGACTCTCGTATGGTCCTGCTGTTGGTGGGCGCTTTTGGTTGCCTTCCGGCCTCTGGTGGCGACGGTGGACGGCTTCTCCCCATTTGGGGTTCAGAGCTGGCGGGGTGGGCTTCTTCGCCTGCGCTATGTCATGTCATCTGGTTGGTGCGTTGGGCGTGGTCGATCACCCCCATCCTTCTGGGGTTCCCGTCTGGTTTTTGCAGACATGGGCCTTCGAATCTGCGGTTCTTCTGGACTTCTTCAGTCTGCGCCCTGGCTTCTATGCCCTCATAGGAGGACTGTTGTCTCCTGTCCGGCTTCTGTTGGGGCCGGGTGCCAGGATGGTGGCCCTGGACCTCCAGGTCAATTATTGGCACTCGGTGTATTTTTGCATCTTTACCGGATCTTGGTGCCCTGTCTGAGTCTGCGTGAGATTCGGTGTCTGGCCTACCTCGACGACTGGCTGGAGTGGGCTCCTAGTCGTTCCGCTTGTCTGCTCGCCAGGGGTGTGGTTCTTTCCAGATCGCCGGGTTTGGTTTTCTGGTGATCTTGAGGCCATTCCATATGTTTCCGTCCTGAGTTCGGACCTGGCTGGGCCTTGTTTAGGGCTCATGGGCCGCTCCTTGTCCTTCCCTCCAGAAGTGTTACTGCGGCTGTGGTCCCGCCTTCGGCTGTGCATGAGTGGTTGTGCGGGAGTCTGGACTTCGACGTGCTGGTCTGCCCGCGGGGTCGGGTTTGGCTTCGGCATCTGTTTGGTTCCTTCAGAGACTCCCCTTCCACCTCTTGCAATCGTTGGGTTCGTTCCTCCAGGATCTTGTGTTGGTGCTGCGTCACCAGCTTCCTCTTTGGGGTTTTCGGGGTTCCGTGCCTTGGCACCTCCCCGAGCCTTTGCTCGATGTGTTCACAGACGGGTCATCTCTCGGCTGGGGCTTTTGTGACCAGTGCTCACCAGGTCGGCTGGGAATGGTGAAGTCTGTCCGTCCGTCGGGCTCACAACATGGTTTGGGAGTTCGTGGCTGTCTCGTTTACGTTTCGGAGGGTTTGGGTCACTAGGTGCTCTACCATTCAGCTCCATTCGGACTGTTCTCTGGCGGTTCTTGCCGGAACCACAGGGTTTTTCTTAGGTGTTTGATCTTTGGGGTTGGTCCCTTAGAGTGGCTCGTTTGCTGGATTCTCGGGGTTTGGCTAACCATGAGTTTCATGTCTGGGGTGTGTCCTGCGCCCTGGCGGACAGCTGTCTCGGTTCATTCCTCTGTTCGCAGATTGGCCAGTCGTCGCCGACTGGTTTCGTTGGCTCTGCCAGACATATGGATTCCTGGTAATGGACGTTCTTTGAGTCGGCGTGGTCTCGGTGTCGCCCATTTAATGTGGCACCCTTACCCGCCTGCGAGGCTTTCACGTTGGATGCTTTTCGGCAGGACTGGTCGACGTGGGGGTACCTGTTCCTCTTCTCCCGGTCCAGCTGTTGCTTCGGGTTCTGGCTCGGTTGCAGCCCATTCCCACGAGAGCAGTCCTTATGGTTCCCTTGTGGCCAGCCCAGCTTCTTTTCAGACGCTGCTTAATAGGTGTCCAAACCCGAGGCGTATTCCCGCAGCTCCGCCTCTTTCGGCAGGTCGGATCGGTCCTGTACATGACTGGTTCGGCCTTCTTCTCGGCTCTTCGCGTCTGGTATTTTGACGCAGGTATCACCATCTCTGTGGTGTTCAGGTGGCCTTGTTGATGGTGTCCCACCTGCGAGCTTCGTCTTGGCGACAGTATGATGTTCCGGGGGTTTCTATGCACTTTTTCGTGCTCTTTGTACGTTGTCTTCTCTTTCGCATCAGGTTGTCTTGTCCTTTCTTGGGTTTTCTGGACTAGTTATTTGATGTTTTCTTACTGTTGCCTCGTTTTATGCGGCGCTGGCGGAGCCGCTCCGGCTTGCATTCGGGGTGGACGTCCCATCTGCCCCGTTTCGTCCGCTTTCTCATGTTTTGTTTCACCTCCAGCCTGCTCATGCGTCGCCTGCGCCATCCTGGTCCTTGATCAGGGTGCCTTTTTATCTTCTCCTCAGTTTGTGGTAGCCCCTTCAGTTCAGGTTTCTGCTCTTTGGTACTGGTGGTAGATTTGTACGTGTGCAGCCTTTCTCCATCCTGGAGACGGTCGAGACGGCTGGTTTCCGGAGGGGTTCTTGGGTTACTGATCCTCGATTGGTTTGGCCGGGGGTGCATCCTGTGTTGTTCGGTTGCGTTTTTTGCCGTTATCTGCATACCGTGTCTGGGGATGCGCTTTGGTTTGATCCGGTTCCCCTCATTCCCTGTTTCAGGGCTCGGGTCTGCCAGGTCGTCCGCAGAGTCTTCCAGCATGCGGTCTGTCTTTGCGCCCATGCTGTTTGGACGTTTGCAGCTTTTGCTGCTGTGTTGGTGACGTCTAGGGCTCATTTCAGGTGCAGGGTATTGAGGGTCACACAGGTTCTTGGCCGCCCATTCTCTATGCGCGTCTGCTCCTGTGCATTCTTGTTGCCTTGGGTTGCAGGTTGCATCCTGTTGTCTCGGCTTCGCGTTGCGGAGTTTGTGGCGGCCACCTCCTGGGTTAGCCCTTCCTTTTCCTTCTCTTTGGGTATGAAGCTCCAGGGAGCCGTAGGGGCTCCCCACAGAAAACCAGCGTTGAATGTAATGAAACGCCTTTTTCTGGGTGAGCCCCGGAGGCTCCCTGGCAACCCTCCCTCCCACCGGTCGGCGGTTTTTTCGTGTTGGTTGAAGCTTAGCTTCCGAACTGAAGCTTGGCAACCGGCGCGGTAGGTCCGGGGCTCCCCCCTCCCCCTCTCGGGGCGGGGAGGGCTGCTTGGACGATCGGCGTGGCAGTAAAGTGTGATGTTTGCTTGTTTCCTTGGGATTGTAGGGAGTTTCTACCTCTCTGTTCGTTTTTTTCTTTTAGTTTTTTTACCATGTGGGGTTTGTTTTGTCATGCCTACCTTTCTGGGTGCCTGACCCCGGTCGATGGCAGATAAGGAAAACCCCAACCACAAGTGGGTTTTCCAGTGCCATTCCTCCCTGAAACCTCTCTGAAGGTGCCAGGTTCTGGCGCTGATCCCTGGTAGGTCTGAACTCCTTAGCTAATGTCCCGGTCTAATATAACATACATTAGCCCGATAAGCTCCAGGGAGCCTCCGGGGCTCACCCAGAAAATGGCGTTTCATTACATTCAACACTGGTTTTTTATTTTGTTTATGAACCATTGTTCTTACTGGTAACTCGGTCATTCCCTTATGTATGGCATGTCTCAGGTGTGGGTTGTGTCTGCTATGCGAGTGGTGGGGGTGTACGTGATTTGGTGTGAGCTTCCCCTCATCACTGTCGATGTGTCATCAGTAGTTTTGATAAGTTTTTCCTCGCCTCGTTGTACTCTTCTGGTTGTGCTTGCGGGGATTGCACTTCAGCTCTTTGGGCCCACCTCTCACCTGGCATTCTACTTGTGTACACATTCCTGAGCTTCTCAAGCTCTCTTATCTCTACATTTGGTTTTGTATAAGGTGTCATCCTCCACCACATCTCTGCCTCCTGCATTCCATTTCCTTGCTACTCTGCCAATGAAAAAGTTTTTTCTAATGTCTCCATGGCTCTTTTGAGTACTCAACTTCCACTCGTATCTCATTATGGGTGTACCACTCGTGTTGATTTATCCATCTATTTCTACCCAGTCCGGTCCCATGAGGAATTATGGGTGGTGGTCATGTCTTCTGGTCTTGTGTTCCCGGGGGCAGTATTGTGTTTGGTACGAGACTATTGTACAGTACTTTTGTTCAGTATTTCCTCAGTCTTGTGTTCTCAGACTGTGGTGATTTGGCTTGTTTTCAATGTAGTGATACCTCCGTTTTCAAATTTAATCCGTTCCCAGAGACGGTTTGAAAACCAAAAATATGAAAACCGAAAAGTATTTTCCCATAAGAAATAATGTAAATTGAATTAATCCGTTCCACACTCCCAAAAATAATAACTAAAAAATACATTTTATACAGAAAACTATTCCTAGGTCCTTTACCTTGTTGGCGTATGGAAGACGGTGAGGAGGGGGGAGGGAGGAGGAGAGGTGTTAGTATTTAAAAGGGGAGTCCCCTTCCATTATAACATCAGGCAGTGATGACATTTCTGGGGTACTCTCTTACGTTTTGCAGGCCTACCACTGGGACCTGGTTGTGGCTCACTGCTTGCATGTCTTGCTAAGAATCTGTCTGTAGACACTTGTTTTTTCCTATTTTTTAACACTTGTCTGTAGTGAGACATCACATTGTCACACTATGAATGATCTCTTGTTTTTCCTCTATCGTCATCCTCACAACTGTTTTCTTAAGTTGAACTTTACCACTGACTTTCTTGGAACCCATGGCATGATATATAATAAGAACTTTTATGTTCAGAAACCCCAAAAACACAAAACACTTGAATTCTTCACAAAGAATTCGGGCGCGATCATCACTAGGTGGGAGACACTGGTAAACTGAAGTGTGCTATGTGCTCGGTCGGCCCATACGTGTATCAACAAACTTGAGCACCAAAGCAAACTACGAGTGCCGAGTCAAATTTTTCAAAGAAATTGAGCTCGAGAACCAAAAAAATATGAAAATGGGGGCATTAAAAAACCAAGGTTCCACTGTATTTTCTTTTTCGTAAAAGAAAATGCCGTTTTCATTATTTTATTATTGGTACCGATTTTGTGCCTAGCGACCTTGACATGTATGCTCGTCCAGCTCTCTAACCTATGGTGGAAAATAACCTGGCTCTCTAACCTGTGTGGAAAATAATTGAGGGGCTGGTCCCAAATCTGCACACAGAAATAACATCACATGAGACCAGAAGACATGGCAGAATGTGCAGAATACCCCCGTTGAAAAGCAGAAGTGCAACAGGTACTCTGAGAGAGAACTCTATCAACATCAGAGGCCCGAAACTGTTCAACACGCTTCCACTACACATAAGGGGCATAACTGGCAGACCCCTCACAGTGTTCAAGAGAGAACTTGACAAACACCTCCAAAAGATACCTGATCAACCAGGCTGTGACTCATACCGGCTGGGGAGCCGGTCGGCCGAGCGGACAGCACGCTGGACTTGTGATCCTGTGGTCCTGGGTTTGATCCCAGGCGCCGGCGAGAAACAATGGGCAGTTTCTTTCACCCTATGCCCCTGTTACCTAGCAGTAAGTAGGTACCTGGGTGTTAGTCAGCTGTCACGGGCTGCTTCCTGGGGGTGGAGGCCTGGTCGAGGACCGGGCCGCGGGGACACTAAAAGCCCCGAAATCATCTCAAGATAACCTCAAGATCTCAAGATACGTCAGGCTACGATCAGCCGCGTCCAACAGCCTGGTTGATCAGTCCAGCAACCAGGAGGCCTGGTCGACGACCAGGCCGCAGGGACGCTAAACCTTGGAAGCACCTCAAGGTAACCTCAAGGTATGGTGCTCAGCAGCGGTTGTTATAGTATCCACTCAATTTAACGGCCTGTATGGGGCTGCACCCCTGGTCGTTATTTCCGGAGCTCCGGTATTTCTGAAGTTGTTGGGTCAGGTAATTTTTCAAGTAACATTCAAGTAGGATGTATTTTATACTGTATAACTAAAATTAAATAAAGTTCATTGTGTAATTGCGTTCCAATTTAGTGCCACGCTGACGATTAAGCCAGCTCTTGGCTGCTGCATGGATGATGTGTGAAGATGCTCTGATCAAGTCCAGATGGGCGGGAAAAAATTGGTTCATTCCTTTGTATTGCAAAATATTTCATGTATCAATCAGTGATTGTTAATATTTTCTCAATAAAATTTTAGAGATCTTTTGTTTTACCCTGTACAGTGCAGGTAATGTATTTTTTGTTGTTACGACACAGGCTGTGGTGGCCAGGCCATAAAATGGCGATCGAGCCTTGTCACTAACTGAGAGCTAGCCAAGATGAAATATTTTGAGTTCACCTTTTCTCTGCTAATGATAGAATATACATTTGCAGAGACTAATATGTAGCTTTTGTTGAAAAAAAACAATTAATATGTTGTAATACTATAATAAAATTGGTAAATTGACTTACTTCTGGGAGGGAGCCCCTACGGCTCCCCGGAGCTTACCTGGCTGATATGCTAATGTCAGACTTTGGCATCAGTCGTGTGTACGGAGTTCTTAGGGGCCTACCGGGGACCACGAGCCAGTACCTGGCCCCCTCAGAGAGGCAAGGGGAGCAATGGCCTATAGAAACCCCCATGTGGTTGGAAGCATTCCATGTTTATCATTGACCGGGTTAGGCACCCAGAAAGGTAGGCATCCCAAAACAAACCCCTATTCTGGTGAAAATTGCAACCAAAAGCTGAACGAGTAGATAGAACTCCCCAAACAAAAACGAGCAAACTAATATGACATCATTCGTCGTGGTGAGGCTGTCTGCGCAGCCCCCCCCCTCCCCGGGAGGGGAAAGGGCGAGCCCCAGACCTACCACGCCGGCAATTCACACCCCCAGTTCTTCGGCTGATGCTAGTGGCACCGGTTGTGTGCTCCGACTCCAGTGGTTGTTTCAGCACTGTACCTAGAGTGTGGTGTCTGTTTTCTAGGTGGTGTGTGAGCCGAGAGTGAGTCTCCAGTACTCGGGCTGCATGTGCCTAGGGTTCCCTTCCCTAGGTGCCCTGTAAGTACTGCCCTTGGGGCTTGGGGTTACCTTCCACAAGTTCCTTGGGTCCTGCTTCTGCTAGGCCGTTTGCTGCTCGGTTTTCAGCCGCCCTTTGTGTGATGGGGGGGTTCTGTCTCCCTTGTTCGCCTTAGGGTAAGGGGCAGTTTTGCACTGGCGGGTGCCAGGGTACTGTGCAGCTTGTTTTCACCAATCATAGCAGCCGGCTCTGTTCTGCCTGGGTACGCTGTATTCTTGCTGGGTTTTCTTTTTCTTTTTGTTTGTCTACCTGGTGGGGGGGCTCTTCCTTTGGTTCTTTCCCCCTTTGTGCCGAGTTCTCTTCCTTCTTCCGGTGGTTCCCCCTGCTAGGTCCCCGTGAGTGTACACGTCCCGGGGGTTCAGCTTTTAGAATGTTGTTTGGTAGCCATGGACGCCGGTTAGCAGTACCCTGCCTGGGATTACCTGAGTGCGAGTCCTCTTATAGTAAACGCTCAGGACCCTAGGAAACCCCTAGGGGAGCGTGGGCCCGATAGATGTGGCCCCAGATTCCCCCCCATCACTTTGTGCGAGTTCGAGGGTTGCTCTGTCACCTTGTCTCAGGATGACTCACAGTTTTGCCTCCGTCTGCAGCCTGTGGGGTCAGTGACACCTTCGGCCCGGGGTCCTGCAAGTTTTGTTGCTTGTTTGTAACTCGGTTACCCAGTCTTATGCTGACTATGTGGGTGCAGGATGCACAGGCATTGCACAGACCTCCGGCCTGCTCATGCGCCGCCTAAGCCGTCCTGGTCTTTGGACAAAGTGCTCTTCTATCTCTCTACTCCTCGGTTTGTTGTGGCCCCTTCGGTTCAAGATTGCTTTGCTAAGGCTCTTTTTCTGTTCGCATTAGCCTCTGGGGGTCGCGTGGCAGAGCTTCATGCTCTTCTCCGACGCAGAGATTTTTGCTCTTTTGGTCGTGGTCTTCGGTTTGTTCGTTTGCAGCCGTCTCCCTCTTTTCTGGCTAAGAATGAGACTGCTGCTTTCCAGAGGGGTCCTTGGGTTGTTGATGCGTGGTTTGTCAGGCCGGGGGTTCACCATGTGTTGTGTCCGGTTGCGGCCCTCCGCCGTTATCTGCGCGCCACGGCTTCTGTGTCCGGGGACGCGCTTTGGGTTGATCCGGTTTCCCTTCTTCCCTGTTTGCGGGTTCGGGTTCTCAGGTCGTCCGCAGGGTTATTAAATCCAGCCAACCTGCGGTCTATCCCCGTGCCCATGACGTTCGTAAGTTTGCTGCTCTTGCTGCCGTCTTCGGCAATATGTCTTGGGCTGACATTCGGGCTCGGGGCTTTTGGCGATCGAACAGGGTCCTGGCTGCACGCTACCTTGTTAACGTTCCTGGGCCCAGTCGGGCTTGTGTTGCTTTAGGTCGGCGGTTGCAGCCCGTTGTCTCGGCTTTGTCTTGAGATGTGGAGCACCGACCGCCTCCCGGGTAAGTGCCCTTGTTTTTTATTAATCTTTGGTGAGGTAGCTCCGGGGAGCCGTAGGGGCTCCCCCCAGAAAACCAGCGTTGAATGTAATGAAACCCATTTTCTGGGTGAGTCCCGGAGGCTCCCGGCATCCCTCCCGCCCTACGGTCGGCGGTTTTTCGCGGTTTTGATATCCAGCCTCGGAACTGGGGTGTGGATTGCTGGCGCGGGGGTCTGGGGCTCCCCCTTCCCCCTCCCGGTGAGGGGGGAGCTGCGCAGACATGCGGCGCTGCTCGTGTGATGTCATGCTAGTTTGCTCGTTTTTCTTTTGGGGAGTTCTGTCCACTTGTTTCTTATTTTTGTTGTTAACCAGAATAGGGGTTTGTTTTGTGGCGCTTACCTTTCTGGGTGCCTGTCCCGGTCGATGGCAGATATAGAATGCTCCAAATCACATGTGCATTCTATGGGCCATTGCTCCCCGTGCCTCTCTGAGGGGGCCAGGTTCTGGCTCGTGGTCCCCGGTAGGCTAGAACTCCACCCACATCGACTGATGCAAAATAGTTAGAATATCCATATCAGCCATGGATAGCTCCAGGGAGCCTCCGGGACTCACCCAGAAAATGGCATTTCATTACATTCAACGCTGGTTTTTTAGGTCCAGATAGATGCAGTCAACCCAACCATCTCTTTCCTGTAAAATCTCTGTGGCTCGATCATAAAAACTGAGTAAGTTCGTTACACAGGATCTTCTAGATCGAAAACATACTGTCTGTCTGATATTATATCGTTTTCCTCCAGGTGTTCTACCCATTTATTTTTAATTATTTTTTCCAATATTTTGACTATTACACTTGTCACTGATACAGGTCTATAATTAAGGGGGTCTTCCCTGTTTCCACTTTTGTAGATTGGAACTATGTAAGCCTTTTTCCACACATCAGTTACAACTCCTGTACACAGGGATGCCTGAAAAATCAGCTGAAGTGGAACGCTGAGCTCAGGTGCACATTATCTCAGAACCCATGGTGAAACTCCATCTGGATTAACTGCCTTGTTCTTACTTAGCTCCTTGAGCATTTTTCCACTTCGTCTCTAGTCACCTCTATGTGCTCTATATTGTTCTCTGGAATTCTTATTGTGTCTGGTTCCCTAAAGATTTCATTTTGTACAAACACACTTTGGAACGTTTCGTTTAGTGTTTCACACATTTCCTTTTCATTTTCCGTGAATCTATTTCCCATTTTCAACCTCTGAATATTATCCTTTACCTGCAATTTGTTGTTTATGAATTTATAGAATAGACCTGGTTCTGTTTTACATGTGTCTGCAATCCCTTTTTCAAAATTTCTTTCTGCCTCTCTCCTCACTGCTGTGTAGTTGTTTCTCGCATCTTTGTATCGTTGGTATGTTTGGGGGTTTGGCCTCTTCCTGTATTGATTCCATTTTTGTGTCTTTTGGTCTCTGGCCCTCTCGCAATTTCTATTGAACCAATCCTGTTTCCTAGTTCTGCATCTCTGTTTTGGTATAAATTTTTTGTGCCTTTATCATATATTTCACAAAACTTGACATACATCTCATTCACTTCCTTGCCTAGCAACAAGTCTGTGCAATTATAGTCACTAAAAAAAAAATGTGTAGTGTGGAAAAAAATAAGACACTCCAAAAAAAAAAGACACACTCCAAAAAGAGTGTGGTGACGTTTTGCTGCAGTTTTGATACTGCGGCTGCATGTAGGGGCATGGTTGTGGCATTTTGTTTGGCCCTTCCGTGCTCCTTCTGGCGCCTTCCTTGTTTGGTTTTTTGTTCCCTTTGTGACGGTAACGAGTTGGAAATGGTGGTCGGCAGTCTTCCAACTAGCAGGTGTCAGTGCTGGGCCACATAATAAATATTAAAAAAAAGAAAAGAAAAAAAAAGAGAAAAAAAAGAATGACTGCGTGGTTGGTAATCTGTGGTAAGGTAAGAAACATAAAACACAATAATAAACAATGTATTTTAATAACAATAAAAAACAAATTGAAATAAATGCAAAATCTTGGCTTAATGGTAAAAAATGTCAAGTGGAAAAATAAATAAACATGAAAATAGATTACGTTAATGGGGGAGGAGAATTGACATACAAAGGTAAATAAAATATGAATGCTGGAATATATGCACTATCTATAAACCTCTATTTGACCACACAAGGTGAGTCACTTAGGTGTTCATAGTATGAGAGCACAAGATATTCTGGCTGGCAGAAACGCAAGGGACTCCAACAATAACTGGCGATGACTTGTGATTGGCGAGGAACCGGAGTGGCGTGTTGGTTGGCGGCCAATGAGAAAGCTGGATGGCCGCAAGTCGCTAGTTAGGCAGTTGAAGGGTTCGGCGCGTCGACCAGGTGCAGCAGGTGCTGGAGTGGGGGGAGGAGGGAGTTGCTGGTGCGTGTGGCTGTCTTGATATATACGTTTAGCCACTACAAAACGTATCTTGCATATTGTTGAGGACGTGATGAAATACGAAAATAGCAGGCTAAATCTCTGATAAGAGATTATCGTCACAACTCTCCCCCGAAGCCTGCTGTTTCGGGTGAGTCATGTTCACTGGAGGTAGAGTGGGAGGTGGAGCTGCCTCTACCTCATGCACTCTGGAGAGGGCGTCAGCGATGATGTTATCAGGCCCCTTGATGTAGCAGATCTTTAAATTGAAGCCTTGAAGATATAAAGCCCATCGCAGCAGACGTTGGTTATTAAATTGGGCTTGATGTAAGAATCTCAGAGGGTTGTGGTCCGAATAGATGGTAGTGGACCTAGCACCGTGCAGATATGGTGCAAAGTGTTGTAAGCTCAGGACGATGGACAGGAGTTCCTTCTCTATAGTACTGTAGTTCTTCTGATGAGGCTTCAACTTGCAACTGTAGTAGCTGACAGGTAGAACCTCCTCGCCTCGCTGCTGCATTAAGACACTTCCGATGCCGGTACCACTGGCGTCGACATGGAGGATGAAAGGCTTCTTGATATCTGGTGAGGCGAGAATGGGATTAGAACAGAGGAGGAATTTGAGTTGTTCGAATGCAACGGTTTGCTCTCTGGTCCAATTATACCGTTGCTTGGGACTGGTTAAGGTGATTAATGGGGTTGCAACAGTGCTAAAATTCTTCACAAACCTACGGTAATAGGAAGCAAGACCAAGGAAGCGCAGGAGCTGCTTCCTGGTAGTAGGCTGTGGATACTGTTGGATTGCTTGAATGTGAATGTTTAACGGAGCCAGGCTGCCACTCCCTATAACATGACCCAGGTACCGCACTTTACCTTTCGCGAAGGTGGACTTGCCCAGATTGATGGTGAGGCCGGCTTTCAGGAGCTTGTAGAACAATCGTTGTAGCTGGAGCAGGTGTTCGCTCCAGGTGTTGGATGCTACCACGATGTCGTCCAAATAGGCGTAGGTGTTGTCCAAGCCCTGGATGACGCGGTTGACAGCTCTCTGAAAGGTGGCTGGGGCATTGCAGAGTCCAAAGGGAAGGCGATTGTACCTGTAGAGACCAAACGGGGTTATAAAGGCGGACAGTACCTTAGCTCGCTCCGTTAAACTCACCTGGTAGTAGCCCTTTAGTAGTCTACCTGAGACAGGTAGCGGGCATTACCAATGGCATCCAAAATGTCGTCTATCCTGGGTATTGGGTAGGCGTCCTTCACTGTGACCTGGTTCAACTTCCTATAATCCGTACACAGACGGATTTTGCCGTGAGGTTTGGGTACCAGGATGCATGGTGAGGCCCAGGGGGACTCACAGGGGGTAGCCAGTCCATGGTCCAAGAGATACTGTACCTCAGCCCGCATGACTTCCGTTTTGCTCGGGCTGATTCGGTAGAATGGTTGGCGAATCGGCTGGGTGTCAGGTAGCAGTTGGATGTCGTGCTGAGTTACAGTACACTCTTGGGGGTCATCTCGAAACAACTCTTGATGTTCTCTGACGAGTTTGATTAGTGGAGCACTATTATCGTCCTGAAAATGATGTTGAAGGTTAGTAAGGATTTCTGAGTTAGAGAGCGCTGTCTCAGTGTCAGTGCTCTCGGAAGGAGAAGCAGGGAAGGTCTCACTGTGGCTGTATGGACCTGTAAATGAGGTGAAATTGGTTAACACAGTGGGAGGAACCCCATGGTAGGGCTTGAGTAAATTAATGTGGCACAGCTGGGTCTTCCGCCGCCTATCGGGGGTCTCGAGAACGTAGTTGAAGTTGTTCCGGCACTCCTTAACACGGTAGGGTCCTGAGAACCTGTTCTGTAAAGGAGAACCTGGGATAGGGAAATAGGCAAGCACTAAGTCTCCTGGTGTAAACTTCCTTACTTTACAGTGCTGGTCGTAACGAGTCTTCATCCTCTCCTGGGCTTTCTGTAGGTTGTTGCTGGCAAAGGAATGGACCCTCTCTAGAATGTGTCGGAGATTTTGAAGATACTGGGGCACATTCTGATGCTCACTGAAGGTGTCATCACGTAGAGAATCCTTGAAAGCCTTGAGAGGTGTACGGCACTTACGTCCGTAGAGCATCTCATAAGGAGATACTCCTAGTGACTCGTTGGGAAGACTTCTGAAAATACACATGATGAGATCAATTTGCCTATCCCAATCCTTTGAGGTCTCATTACAGAACTTTTTTAAGAGTGCCTTGATGGTTTGATGACTACGCTCGAGAGAACCCTGTGAAGCAGGATGATAGGGGCTGGACAGTACCTGTTTGATGTTGAACTCCTCCAGAGTCCGTTTGAAGAGATCACTGGTGAAGTTGGTGCCACAGTCGCTCTGAATCTCCCTCGGAAATCCATACTGGGTGAAGATTTTCAGTAGATTCTTCACCACTGTAGCAGCTGTAATATTTTTCACTGGAACTGCTATCGGAAATCTGGTGGTAGGACACAGGATGGTTAAGATATATGCATTGCCTGCACTGGTCCGAGGCAAAGGACCAACGCAGTCGATAATGAGCTTGTGGAACGGTTCCTCAGGCACCTGGATGGGTATCAGTGGTGCTCTGGGAATGGAAACGTTCGGTTTCCCGGCTAACTGACACACGTGGCATAATTTGACATGAGTTTTGACGTCGTTTACCATACCTGGCCAGTAGTAGTCTTGTCGAATTCCATGGTAAGTCTTGTTGAACCCATAGTGTGACAAAGCGCCGTGGGCCAGGTGTAGAATCGTGGGCCGCAGGCTGGTAGGAATCACTAGTTGTTCAACGTCTGCCCAATCGTCCTCGTCCTTCAGTTTACTGGGTCTATACCTGCGATAGAGTATTTCGTTCTCCATAAAGAACCCAGGAACACTGTCGGATTGGGTTTCAGCCTGAAAGAATAATGGTGTCAATGTAAGATCATCTCTCTGTAACTTACGGAACTCCACCGCGGTCAGGTTAGGGGGTAGTTTCGAAGGGTCCTGAGGGACAGCGGTAGCAGTAGAGTCGGACCTTGACCCGGAGTCTGAAAGTTGTGTTCATGCTTGTGCTCCAGTTTACTCTGAGGAGGTCCTGTTAGGGTACTGGCAGCATCTGTGTTGCATGTTAGGTTTAGGTTACTGGCAACGTGCTAGGTTGGTTTCCCACCCGGATGGCCCGAGGCTGCCCCATTTTGGTTTTAGAG
>WNGS01002474.1:135649-152725 GCA_020271785.1 Procambarus virginalis
TGTTTAGCACTCCAATAAAAAACATGAAAGTGGAAGATCCAGCAATTTCTTTATGCGGGCTAATTCAACCCTGTAAATAAACTGATATCAACACGAGCGCACTAAATTTTGAAAGAGAATTGAAAACATGCCCATGCACTCGGCCCCAGGTCCAGACTCATGGAATTCAATATTTATAAAGAAATGCAAAGTGCCGGTAGCACAGGCACTCAGTATAGTGTGGAGGAAGAGTGGACACGGGGAGATACCAGATGCATTAAAGTAGCAGACATAGCCCCTCTACACAAGGGAGGGAGCAAAGCATTGGCAAAGAATTATAGACCAGTTGCACTAACATCGCACATCATAAAAGTATTTGAGAGAGTGATTAGGAGTCAGGTCACCAATTTCATGGAGACCAATGACCTTCACACCCAGGCCAACATGGATTTCGAGCGGGAAGATGTGCCTCTCACAGCTACTTGAGCACTACGACAAAGTCACTGAGGCATTAGAAGAAAAACAGAATGCTGATGTGATATACACGGACTTCGCAAAGGCTTTCGATAAATGTGACCATGGCGTGATAGCACACAAAATGAAGTCAATGGGAATAACCGGTAAAGTAGGACGCTGGATACTCAGTTTTCTGTCAAACAGGACTCAGCGAGTAACGGTCAACCATATAAAATCTAGTCCAAGTGCAGTTAAAAGCTCTGTACCTCAGGGTACAGTCCTTGCACCGCTGCTTTTCCTTATTCTCATATCAGATATAGACAAAAATACAAGTCACAGCTTCGTATCATCCTTTGCAGATGACACAAAAATCAGTATGAAAATTACCTCGGCTGAAGACATTGAAAAACTTCAAGCTGATATTAATAAAGTTTTCGACTGGGCATCAGAAAATAACATGATGTTTAACAGTGATAAATTCCAGGTACTCAGGTACGGTAAAAATGAGGACCTTAAACATAATACAGAGTACAAAACACAATCAAATGTGCCCATAGTAGGAAAACAGCATGTAAAGGATTTGGGAATAATGATGTCTGACGACCTAACGTTTAGGGAGCATAACCAAGCAAATATTGCGACAGCCAGAAAAATGATAGGATGGATTACGAGAACTTTCAAATCCAGGGATCCCATCACAATGGTTGTACTCTTCAAGTCACTTGTGTTGTCCCGTCTTGAGTACTGCTCAGTACTCACTTCCCCCTTCAGAGCAGGAGAGATTGCTGAAATAGAGGGAATACAGAGAACATATACGGCACGCATAGACGCATAAAGCACCTAAATTATTGGGATCGTCTCAAAGCTCTCCAAATGTACTCACTAGAAAGAAGACGAGAGAGATATCAAATAATATACACCTGGAAGATACTGGAGGGCCAAGTACCAAATCTACACAGTAAATAACAACGTACTGGAGTGAACGATATGGAGAAAATGCAGAATAGAACCAGTGAAGAGCAGAGGTGCCATAGGCACAATCAGAGAACACTGTATAACATCAGAGGTCCGCGGTTGTTCAACGTCCTCCCAGCAAGCATAAGAAATATTGCCGGAACAACCGTGGACATCTTCAAGAGGAAACTAGATTTATTCCTCCAAGGAGTGCCGGACCAACCGGGCTGTGGTGGGTATGTGGGCCTGCGGGCCGCTCCAAGCAACAGCCTAGTGGACCAAACTCTCACAAGTCAAGCCTGGCCTCGGGCCGGGCTTGGGGAGTAGAAGAACTCCCAGAACCCCATCAACCAGTAGGCAACAAAAGCGGCAAGCCTGAAGCCCCACCACCAACTGTGCCAGTCTCGGAAAACTGGAGAGGAACGTGCCAAGAATTGACCTGGAGACCCAGGGCCACCATCCAGGCACCCGGGCCCAACAGAAGCCGGACAGGAGACAACAGTCCTCCGATGAGGGCATAGAATATAGAGCGCAGACTGAAGAAGTCCAGAAGAACAGCAGATTCGACAGGCCCATGTCTCCAAAGAGCAGATGGGAACCCCAGAAGGATGGGGCGGAACGACCACGTCCAATGCACCCACTAAGATGACATGACAAAGCGCAGGAGAAGAAGCCCACCCCGCCAGCTCTGAACCCCCCCAAAGGGGAAGCTGTCCACCGTCGCCACCAGAGGCAGGAAAACAACAAAAGCACCACTAACTGCGGGACCATGCGAGAGTCAACAGAGCAAGCTGCTCCCCCAGCGCCCCGTCAACAGAGAAGGGAACAGAGCCCCTTCCGAAAGAAAAGGTACATATATACATATTATGTATATACACATACATATACACATACACACAAGGTATGTTACACACACACGTGTGTATGCACATACACATGTGCACACACACACAGTGTACACATGTACATGTGTACACACACATACACATGAAAAGAAAATTACAAGCCGCCGACCAGTGGGCAGAGAGCAGCACGCCGGCCAGGCGAAGAAGGCACAAAATTGCATCAAAAGGCCCGCCTCGACAACAAAACCTCAAAGTCTCAGCACGACCACAACACGTGCCAAGACCCAAAAAGGTCAGTCTGCAAACCAGGAAGACCCCAGAACTCCAGAAGGCAGAACCGGGTCACATACGAGGAAACAAAGCCCCCTGAACCCACAAAGGGGGCCCCAAGAGGAAGAAACCTCCGGAACAGAACGAAAGAACCCAAAGGAACCCGGAATCGAACCAGGGGAGCCCAAACCACCACATTTGCCGGCGGAGAAACACCACAGAAAGGCAAAGTACAGCCCCCAGACAGACCCACAGGGAAACGGCCAAAACAGACCAAAAGCCGAGGAACAAGGTGTGGGAGCAAGCATAACAAAAGAAAAACCCGCAACAGTACACCGTCTCCAGAGGCAACAGGAACCGGTCGCCGCTTAGGTAGCAGGTCGTGCTACCTTGATGTCCTAACCAGCACAATACCAATCCCTACCCAGGGCCAAACATGGGCCCCAAGCCCCAGCTGGCCCCAAGGGTGGGGCAAATGCCGAACAGCAAGAACCTCTACGGGAATGGTTCCCGAACGCCCCAGGGAAGATAACCCTGTCACGCAGGGGCAGTACTCACAGGGCGCTTAGGGAAGGAAGCCCCTAAGCGCATGCAGCCCCGGCACTGATGAGGTACTCCTGGCCACCGCACAACACAACACACGGCAGTGAACGCCACACAAGGCAAACACCGCCTACGAAACTGAGGCCAGAGAAGCGTCTATCCCGGTTGACATTAGCTTACGAACTGAAGCTAGGCAGCCGGCGCGGTAGGTCCGGGGCTCCCCCCTCCCTCCCTCTCGGGGAGGGGAGGGCTGCACGGACGATCGACGTGGCAGTAAAGTGTGATGTTTGCTGGTTTGTTTGCTCGTTTCTTTGGGATTGTAGGGAGTTTCTACCTCTCTGTTCGGTTTTTTGTTTTACTTTTTACCATGTGGGGTTTGTTTTGTTATGCGTACCTTTCTGGGTGCCTAACCCCGGTCGATGGCAGATAAGGAAAACCACAAGGGTGTTTTCCAGGGCCATTGCTCCCTGAAACCTCTCTGAAGGGGCCACGTTTTGGCGCTGGTCCCTGGTAGGTATGAACTCCTTAGCTAATGTCCCGGTCTAATATAACAAACATTAGCCCAATAAGCTCCAGGGAGTCGTAGGGGCTCCCCACAGAAAAAGACGGATCTGGGACAGAGTGGTCATCCAAAAGGAAAGGAAAAGACCCAGGGGTTCAGCCGGGACAAGTCCAGAATGAACCTCAGATCCACACAGTCCCGTTTCAGAATTGGAAACGGGCGGGAAAAACCCTCCTGAGGGATGGGGTCGTTTCGACAATGCCCAAACGCACTCACTCCAAGATGACCTGACAAAGCGCAAGAGAAGTGGCCTGCCCCTCGAACCCCAAACCCTCTGAAGGAGGAGGAGCCACCCAACGCCACCACAGACCAGAGGAAACGACCCGAAACGCCCACAAATCGTGGGACCAGGCGAAAAGAAACAGAGAGTTTTTTCCCCATTGCCCCGTAAAAGACAAACTGCGTAAAGGCTGACACCTCTTATGAGAACCCAAACGATGTACAGAGTAATCACTGCACCGACCAGACACAGGCGGGTCCAAAGGAAGCACCAACTCCGAAGCTGGCACCACTGGCCCACCACGACTGGAGGAACCATAAACCCTGGCACGACCGCACTGGGAACGACCCCCCACGGCCCTCCCTGGAGAACCAACAAGTCAGACATAGGGAGACAGCTAGTAGAAGCCGCTTGCAGATACTGCATAACCACATAATCCCCAAACAGCAATGGACAAAAAGGTGAGGAAAATCTAAGAGCCATGCCCCACGCGGATTCCAAAGAATAAGCAAGCACAGCCTGCCGGCATGCGAGGTGGAAAGTAAAGAACAGCAACACCGTCTCCTTCAGAATCGGCACATACAAAAACAAGGCAGCCGATGCCCTAACCGCCGAGGTAAGCACGCCAGACACAGGCCCGGTCCCCAGCACTTCTCCCATCCTCCTCAAGCCAGTTCAAAGACAGCTCGAGCAGGGAAAAGAAAAGTGAAACCAAAGCCAAGTGCCCCCAGGCCCGCAAATCCTCAGCTACCAGGGACACCAAAAGGACAGGAACCTGCACATGGAGCTGCACCTGACCAACATCCTTAGGAAGAATGGGGGTGAACAAGCATGCATTGAGGTGCTCCAACTTGCCCGCAGGTAAACCTGAACCACAGTAGAAGTTTCCCACCACTCAAGAGTTCGGGTCCGACAGAACGAATGTCACGCCCCCAACGAAAAGAATGGGTAGTCTGCTAACCAAGGTGACTCTGGTACCTCGTAATGCACCCAATAAGGAAAAGCATAATCGAGATCAAACGAGGAAGTGGTCCATTATCGAGGCAAAATCCAGGTCATACAGGAGGTATGCCATAATGGCCTCTCGAACCTCCTTAAGTGGGATACGGAAAGCCGAAAACCTCAGGAAGGAAGGGATCGAAGAACCCAAGGGAACCTGGAACCGAACCCGGGAGGAGCCGAATATCAAATATCAAATTTGTACAGAGAAAGGGGGGGGGGGTTAAGCGGGGTAAATTGGGGCCCAAGCACCCCAGGTCAACTTCTTCCCAACCCCGGAATCCTCCATGCCAGGACCCGGGGCAGAGCCGTCTTCCATATCCTCCACCTCCAAGAAAAGGCAGAGTCAACCGGAGAAGCAGGGAAAAGGGAAAAGGAGGGGCCTGCTGGTCAGACCCTGAAGCCCTGGATGGATGAGCAGGCTCGAATGCCTCTGTCACCGAACTGGAAGGGGCAGACCCCGAGACTGCTTGAGTCTCACCACCATCTAGACCTCGTCCCGACTCCGAACCCCTCAGACATTTGGGAGCCGACAGCAGGGGGGGCAGGACAAACTACAGAAGGGGGAAGGAAGAGGGGGGGGGGCAGAGGGGGGCAGGGGGGGGCACGGACGAAACCAAAGTTGAAGTAACTAACGCCCCCCCCAAGTTCAGATCCCAATAACCAAAGCGAGACAGCCACGGGGCAGCCGGAAAGGCAACCAACCTAGCGCATTGCTGCAACTGAAACTGTGCATGCAATGCCAATGCTGCCTGCACCCCTAGTATCAGAAGCAATGGACTGTGTGAATTGGAGAACCAGCAAGGAACACCATTCACAGGACTCAGGGTCGAAGGTGTCACCGACCCAACAGGCAGCATGATAAGAGGCAAAACCTTTGAATGTAACCCTGAGACAAGGGGACAGAGCAACCTTCAATCTCACACAAGGCAAGATGAGACCCAGAGGATGCATCCATTGGACCAATGAGCCCCAGTGGGGTTTTCCAAGGCCCTTAGGTTGACTGCTAAGGGAATCCCCCAAGCAAGGTACTGTTAGGTTGGCCCAACCACCATGAGAACAAATAAAAGTTAAACTCCTGCGACATGTACAATGCAACCCGTCCACGCAAATTTAATAAGTCAATATTGACTTATTAGTTGCGTGCATAGGTGACATACTTAACATAATAGTTTCCCTTGAAAATCTTCATAGAAAACACCGACCTTACCTAACCTTGTTAGTATGTTAAAATAAGCATCTTATAGCTTCGTAATTACAATTGTTACTTAACCTATTATAGGTATAGGTTAGGTAATAATTGTAATTACGAAGCAATAAGTTGCTTGTCTTAACATACTAACAAGGTTAGGTAAGGTCGGTGTTTTCTATGAAGATTTTCAAGGGAAGCTATTATGTTAAGTATGTCACCTATGCACATATTTAATAAGTCAATGTTGACTTATTAAATTTGCGAGGACGAGTTGTACAATGACAGGGATCTAGCTGGGAGCCACCAGAATAACAAAGGGTGGGCAATAATCAAGGCACACAAACCCCCCCCCCCTCCAGGCAACAAACAAAAAGAAAAAGAAAAAACCTGCAAAAGTACAACGTCTCCAGGAGGAACAGAACCGGCCATCGTGTAATAGGTGACAAGCTGCACAATACCTTGCGCCCCTACCAGCAACGATACTAAATCTTACCCAAGGTCAAACAGCGGAAATGAATACCCCAGCTGACCCCAAGGGAGGGCAATCACCGAGCAGCAAAAGAACCCTACGGAGGTAGTCCCTGAATGACTTGTGGAAGATAACCCCAAGCTGCATGGTCAGTACTTACAGGGCACCTAGGAAAGGTGGCCCTAGGTGCATGTACCCCCAGTACTCTGTGAATTACACCTGGCTCACACACCACTACACATCGGGGCCTGGTAGCCTGGTGGATAGAGTGCAGGACTCGTAATTCTGTGGCGCGGGTTCGATTCCCGCACCAGGCAGAAACAAATGGGCAAAGTTTTTTTTCACCCTGAATGCCCCCCTGTTACCTAGAAGTAAAATGGTACCAGGGAGTTAGTCAGCTGTCACGGGCTGCTTTCTGGGGTGTGTGTGTGTATGGTGTGTAAAAAACCAGAGTTGAATGTAATGAAACGCCATTTTCTGGGTGAGTCCCGGAGGCTCCCCGGAGCTATCCATGGCTGATATGGATACCCTAACTATTTTGCATCAGTCGATGTGGGTGGAGTTCTAGGCCTACCGGGGACCACGAGCCAGAACCTGGCCCCCTCAGAGAGGCACGGGGAGCAATGGCCCATAGAAATGCACATGTGATTTGGAGCATTCTATATCTGCCATCGACCGGGACAGGCACCCAGAAAGGTAAGCGCCACAAAACAAACTCCTATTCTGGTTAACCACAAAAATTGACAAACGAGTGGACAGAACTCCCCCAGAAAAACGAACTAACAAGCATGACGTCACACGAGCCGCGCCGCATGTCTGCGCAGCTCCCCCCTCCCCGGGAGGGAAGAGGGGGAGCCCCAGACCCCCGCGCCGGCTATCCACACCCCAGTTCCGAGGCTGGATATCAAAACCACGAAAAACCGCCGACCGGAGGGCGGGAGGGATGCCGGGGAGCCTCCGGGACTCACCCAGAAAATGGCGTTTCATTACATTCAACGCTGGTTTTCTGGGGGGAGCCCCTATGGCTCCCCGGAGCTACCTCACCAAAGACTACCTAAGAAAACAAGGGGACATACCCAGGAGCGGGCGGTGAACCACTCCTCAACACGAAGTCGAAACGACAACCAAGATCATAGGAGCCAAGAAACCACTGCGCCTGAGAAGAGCATGAAGCACTGCCATACGACCCCCAGAGGCCAACGCCAAAAGATAGCCGAGGCAAAGCAAACCTGGCCCCGAGGAGCCACAACCACCAAGGAGAAGAAAAACAGGAGAGCACCCTGTCCAAAAACCTGGACGGCACAGGCAGTGCAGAAACAGGCCGGAGGTGAAACAATGCACGATACAGCCTGCGAAAACGGCACAGAAGGAACATCGATACCGAAAGCCAGCAGCAGAAACCAAGGTGCAAGACCCAGAAACAGTCCCAAGCGCCTCTACACCTTCTGCAAGCCAATCCTATGACAGCCCCAGGAGGGAAAAGAAAACGCAGGACCAAAACCAAATGCCACAAGCGTGCAAGGCCACCACCACAAGTGCAGCCGACAGGGAAGGAACCTGCATAAGGAGCCGCCCCGCACCAACACCCAGCAGAAGGGCAGGAGCGAAGACTCAGTAAAAGGAGCAAAATCGCCCACAGGAAAACGAGGAGCGCCGAGACAGCGCGAAGAGGAGATATATGCACAAAAGAACCAGAAGGCCAAACATCCAGAAACTGCGGGAAGAGGACCCACAAGCCCTAGAAAGGACCGGAGGGAAGCTCAACCGAATGACGACAGACGTACCAGAAAATGGGAAAGAGCTGACTGGGGTTAGAAGACACAGAAGTGCACTTTCCCACTCTCTCATTATTCCTGCCCTTCATTCTCCGNCCGGACCTACCACGCCGGCTGCTTAGCTTTAGTTGGAAGCTAACCTTCAACCCACGCAAAAAAAAACGCCGACCGGTGGGAGGGAGGGTTCCAGGGAACCTCCGGGGCTCACCAGAAAATGGCGCTTCATTACATTCAACACTGGTTTTCTGGAGCTTCATACCCAAAGAGAAGGAAAAGAAAAGGGCTAACCCAGGAGGCGGCCACCACAAACTCCGCAACGCGAAGCCGAGACAACAAGCTGCAACCTGCGACTGAAGGCAACAAGAACGCACAGGAGCAGACGTGCATAAAGAATGGGCGCCCAAGAACCTAGGCAGCCAAGAACCTGTGCGGACCTCAAATCCCTGCGCCCGAAATGAGCCCTAGACGTCACCAACACAGCAGCAAAAGCTGCAAACGTCTGAACAGCACGGGCACAAGGACAGACCGCAGGCTGGAAGACTGAAAAACTCTGCGGATGACCTGGGAAACCCGAGCCCTGAAACAGGGAACGAGGGGAACGGATCAACCCAAAGCGCATCCCAGACACGGTACGCAGGTAACGGCAAAAAACGCAACCGAACAACACAGGACGCACCCCCGGCCAAACCAATCAAGCATCAATAACCCAAGAACCCCTCTGGAAAGCAGCCATCTCAACCGTCGCCAGCATGGAGAAAGGTTGCAAACGTACAAACCTACCACCAGTATCAGAGCAGAAACCTGAATTGAAGGGGCTACCACAAACTGAGGAGAAGATAAGAAGGCACCCTGATCAAGGACCAAGACGGCTCAGGTGGCGCATGAGCAGGCCAGAGGTGAAACAAAACACGGGAAAGCGTACGAAAAGGAGCAGATGTGACGTCCACCCCGAACGCAAGCCGGAGCGGCTCCGCCAGCACCGCACAAAACGAGGCGACAGTAAGAAACATCAAATAACTGTAGTCCTGAAAACCCAAGAAAGGACAAGACAACCCGATGCGAAAGAGAAGACAACCTACGAAGAGCAAGAAAAATTGCATAGAAACACCAGGAACGTCATACTGTCGCCAAGAAGAAACTTGCAGGTAGGACACCGTCAACAAAGTCACCTGATCATCACAGAGATGGTGATACCCACGTCAAAATACCAGATGTGAAGAGCCGAGGAGGAGAAGGCCGAACCTGTCACGTACACGACCGATCCGACCTGCCGAGAGAGGCGGAGCCGCGGGAAAACGCCCCGGGTTCGGACACCTATCAAGCAGCATCTGAAAATAAAGCTGGGCGGCCACCAAGGAACCATAAGGACTACTCTCGTGGGAATCGGCTCCAGCAGAGCCAGCACCCGAAGCAACAGCTGGACCGGAAGAGAGGAACAGGTACCCCCACCTCGACCAGTCCTGCCAAAAAGCATCCACCGTGAACGCCTTGCAGGCGGGTAAGGGCGCCACATAAAATGGGCGACGCCGACTCAAAGACATCCATGGCCAGGAGTCCATACGTCTGGCAGAGCCAACAAAACAAGTCGGCGACGACTGGCCAATCCGCGAACAGAGGAATGAACTAAGACAGCTGTCCACCAGGACGCAGGACACACCCCGGACATGAACCTCACGGTTAGCCAAACCCCGAGAATCCAGCGAACGAGCCACTTTAAGGAACCAAGCCCAAAGGTCAACACCCAAGAGAAACCCTGTGGTTCCGGCAAAGAACCACCAGAGAACAGTCCGAATGGAGCTGAATGGTAGAGCACCGAGTGACCCAAACCCTCTGAAGTGCAAACCAGACAGTCACGAACTCCCGAACCGTGCTGTGAGCCCGACGGACGGACAGACCCCACCATCCCGGCTGACCTGGTGAGCACTGGTCACAAAGCCCCTGCCGAGAGATGACCTGTCCATGAACACATCGAGAGAAGGCTCGGGGATTTGCCAAGGCACTGAACCCCGAAAACCCCAAAGAGGAAGCTGGTGAAGCAGCACCAACACAAGATCCCCAGAGGAACGAACCCAACGATTGCAAGAGAGGCAGTAGGGGAGTCTCCGAGGGAACCAAACAGACGCTGAAGCCAAACCCGACCCCGCAGGCAGACCAGCACATCGAAGTTTAGGCTCCCGCACAACTGCTCAAGCAACCGCTGAGCAACCCGGGACCCCCTCATGAACAGTCGAAGTCGGGACCACAGCCGCAGCAACACTTCTGGAGGGAAGGACAAGGAGAGGCCCAAGAGCCCTAAACAAGGCCTAGCCAGGTCCGAACCCAGGACGGAAACATATGGAATGGCCTCCAGATCACCAGGAAACCAAACCTGGCGATCTGGAAAGAATCACACCCCTGGGGAGCAGACAAGCGGACCGACTGGGAGCCACACCATCCAATTGTCGAGGTAAGCCAGACACCAAATCCCAAGCAGACTCAGACAGGGCACCAAGATCCGGTAAAGATGCAAAAATACACCAAGTGCCAATTACAAAATAGAGATCACACCCCTGGGGAGCAGACAAGCGGACTGACTGGGAGCCACCCATCTGAGTCCACTGAGATGTGATAGGAAACACCGGCTTCAGGGTGGGGTCAGCCTATACATCAAAGACACACACTTCTGTACTGAGCTGCTAAACACCTCAAATGATATGGTGGAAGTGCTTATAGTCAAAATAGAGATCCTAAATGTAGTTATTGTCCTTGTATATAAGTCACCGGAGGCAAACCCTCAGCAGTTTAAAGACCAACTAATGAAAATAGAACACCGCTTGGAAAACCTCATAAATCCAGCTCCGAACATCATCCTGCTTGGGACTTCAACCTACGGCACCTGAAATGGAAGCACCTGGCTAATACAGTAATATCAGAAAGAATACCAGGAAGTAGCCTTAATGAACAGGCACATGCAAATGACCTGCTACGGATGTGCGACAGGTTTGCCTTAAACCAGCAAATAGTAGAACCAACTAGGAAGGAGAACACGCTGGACCTCATTTTCACTAATAATGATGAATTGATCAGGAACATAATGATTACAAATACCTGTTACTCAGATCACAACTTAATTGAAGTTATGACAACCATGGGGAATAGACCTCCAAAACCAGTCCAGATTCCCGGTGGAGGAGATTTCAGCAAATTCAACTTCAACAATAAACAGATAAACTGGGAGCAAATAAACCAGGACTTCACAGAAATAAACTGGGAAGAACAGCTAGAAAATGCGAACCTGAACCAGTGCCTGGAAAAAATAAGCTCAGTAGCACTAGAAATATGTACAAACCGCATCCCCCTAAGAAAAAAAGGAAGAGATGCAGATTGGAACGAGAACGTCGTTCCCTATATAAGCGAAGAAAACGAATCGCGGAACAACTTGAGAGTCACACCCTATCTCAGGAACGGCGAGAAGGCTAGGTAGTGAAATAGGTAAAATTGAACTCAAGCTACAAGAATCATACAAAACGCAGAGAGGCAAAGAGAGCAAAAGGCCATCAGTGAAATAGAGAGAAACCCGAAATATTTTTTCTCCTATGCAAAATCAAGATCGAAAAACCACATCTAGTATTGGGCCCCTGCGAAAGGAAGATGGAACTTTCACCGATGACGACAAAGAAATGAGCGAGCTACTGAGGAAGCAGTACGACTCGGTTTCAGCGAGCCATTAAACGCACTAAAGTCGGTAACCCAAATGAATTTTTCATGGATATGATACCAACATCAAATCATATATCAGACGTCACCCTATCCCCCCTGGACTTTGAAGAAGCCAAAACAGTATGCCTATGCACTCTGCACCAGGCCCAGATTCTTGGAACTCCATATTCATCAAGAACTGCAAAAAAAACTATCGCAGGCCCTCCACATTCTGTGGAGACAAAGTCTAGATACTGGCGTTATTCCTGATATACTAAAAACAGCAGAGATAGCACCACTTCATAAAGGAGGGAATAAGGCAGAGGCAAAGAATTACAGACCGATAGCGTTAACATCGCACATCATTAAAATTTTTGAGAGAGTGCTAAGAAGTAAGCTCACAAAATACATGGAAGCACAGCATCTCCATAACCCCCGACAACATGGTTTCAGAACAGGGCGCTCTTGCCTGTCGCAGTTGCTGGACCACTATGATATGGCATTAGATGCTATGGAAGACAAACAAAACGCTGATGTAATTTACACATATTTCGCAAAAGCTTGCATAAAGCTTGCAAAATTTCGCAAAAAGTGGCCATCACAACTGCACGAAAAATGACGGGTTGGATAACAAGAACTTTTCACACTAGAGATGCTATACCGATGATACTTTTCAAAACGATGGTGCTCTCTAGAGTGGAGTACTGCTGCACAATGACAGCCACTTTCAAAGCTGGAGAAATTGCTGACCTGGAGAGCGTGCAGAGATCCTTTACTGCTAGAATCCACTCGGTAAAACATCTAA
The DNA here is from genome assembly GCA_020271785.1 of Procambarus virginalis. NCBI lineage: Eukaryota > Metazoa > Arthropoda > Malacostraca > Decapoda > Cambaridae > Procambarus > Procambarus virginalis. The sequence goes on from WNGS01002474.1 coordinate 148,397, forward strand.
ACTATTGGGACCGACTAAAGAGCCTAAATCTGTACTCCCTTGAGCGCAGGCGGGAGAGATACATAATAATTTACACATGGAAAATATTAGAGGGGCTGGTCCCAAACCTGCACACAGAAATAACATCACATGCGACCGGAAGACATGGCAGGATGTGCAGAATACCCCCGTTGAAAAACAGAGGTGCAACTGGTACTCTGAGAGAGAACTCCATCAACATCAGGGGCCCGAGACTGTTCAACACGCTCCCGCTACACATAAGGGGCATAACTGGCAAACCCCTCACAGTGTTCAAGAGAGAACTGGATAAGCACCTCCAAAGGATACCTGATCAACCAGGCTGTGACTCGTATGTCAGGCTGCGAGCAGCCGCGTCCAACAGCCTGGTTGATCAGTCCAGCAACCAGGAGGCCTGGTCGATGACCGGGCCGCGGGGACGCTAAGCCCCGGAAGCACCTCAAGGTATACTCGAGGTAAGGGAGATGTTGCCAGTTCGACAGGCAACTGCCCTACAACAATCAGTACTGGTCAGAACAAACTTATTATGTCCACGCATAATGGGCTTGCCGGAAAAGTCTCCCATTCAAACTATCACTAATAGAGTAACCTCATTCATCTTTGCCAACATACAAGGACTGAAAACAAGAACAAACAACAAAGTACAGTTCATAAATGGCCTCCTCACGGAGTCAAATGCAGTATTTGGAGCTTTCACAGAAACCCATGCAGGGGAATTGTTGGACAGTGAGATCTGGATTCCAGGATATAACCTATACACGTGTGATAGGAAAATTAGGTTACATGGAGGAGTGGGTCTGCATATTAGGGAAGACCTTGTATGCTCGGAGCTCCTAAACGTTACAAATGATGTGGTAGAGGTACTGGGATTAAAAATAGAGAAAATAAATTTAGTGATTATTCTAATATACAAACTGCCAGATGCAACGGCTGAGGAATTCACAGAACAGATAAACAAAATAGAGAATAGCCTTGATAATTTAGAGAACCCGATACCTGATATCTTCCTAGGTGACTTCAACTTGCCTAGTCTCAGGTGGAAAATAGCAAACAACAATATTATACCAGGAAATCTATCGGGACCTAACCAACCACAGATTAGAGAACTACTTAGATTCTGTGAAAAATTTTCACTCAATCAGCAGATATCGGAGCCAACGAGAAATGAAAATATTTTAGATCTGGTCTTTACGAACAATGAAGACATTATCAGAGACATTACGATATCAGATGCCACATACTCAGATCACAAGCTCATTGAAGTGCAAAGCACGACCATCAATACTCAGAATAGACCTAAAACGTTGATAAAGCGGGAGGGGCTATTCAGTAAATTTAATTTTAACACTTTAGCGCTTTCGGCGAAGCGTAAAAAAACTTACCCAAGTGCTTTCGGCGTCTCGCGCGCTTAAGCGGTACGGGCGAAAAGTGTATACTCTTTTTACTGTCCTGACACTATTTGTAGACCTACGTATTTAAATTTGGAATCACTGTGTTCGCAATAGAATTCTCTATGAGAACATACATATAAAATACTGCCAAACAGAAACTGTTTGAAACAGTTCAAACAGAAACAGAAGCTCTCGCCAAACTGTTTGGCAAGAGCGCCAAACAGCAACAAATGTTTCCACTCTCTTAATGATTGCGATGACCACATTTATCCTACATCATTGATTATGGTATCATTGGAACCGCAATAAAATTCTCTATACGGACATATGCATATAAATATAGAATCAATGTCGCAACCAACCCACAAGACGGTTGGAAGTGGCTGAAGTGTTACCCGCGGCGGCATATCGGCGCCATACAATTGTTATACCAAGATGAATCACTGCCATGCCGTTTTCTTTAATAAGCTCTTCGGTTATTAGAAAAAACGTAAATTTCATGGTGAACATTTCTAAACTATCCCCAACACAATCGGATAGAAAATGGAATTTATACAAATATTTTATCGTTGGACTCGCGCGTGCGTCGGCAAAGTATCCAGGACTTAAAAGATTGGACGCTAAGGGCGTCCGCTAAGCGCGAAAGTGTTAATAATAAAAGGATAGACTGGGAGATAATAAACAGGGAACTTACAAACATTCCATGGGAAACTGTTCTAAGTAATACAAGTCCTACAGAAGGAATAGAAAAACTGACTTCGGAAGCGTATCAAGTCTGTCTGAAACATGTTCTTTTGTGGAAAGCCAGAAAGAGATCTAACGTAGAAAGAGAACGCAGACGACAGTATAAACACAGGAAAAAAATAACAGAACTGCTTATGCAGACACGAATTTCCCGTCAAAGAAGGAATAATTTAAATAGGGAGATTGAAGAAATCGAGCGGAAATTGAAACACTCATATGAAACTGAAGAAAGGCAGTTAGAAAAGAAAGCAATTCAGGAAATAAAGAAAAATCCAAAATATTTCTTCTCATATGCGAAATCAAAAGCAAAAACCACTGCCAGTATTGGACCTATTCGTACAAGTGAAGGTTTATACACGGAGGATGACAAAGAAATTAGTGAAATCCTAAAAAAGCAGTATGAGGACATGTTTAGCACTCCAATAAACAACATGAAAGTGGAAGATCCAGATAATTTCTTTATGCGGGATATTCAAACCCCTGTAAATATAACTGATATCTACACGAGCACACTAAATTTTGAAAGAGAAATTGAAAACATGCCCATGCACTCGGCCCCAGTTCCAGACTCATGGAATTCAATATTTATAAAGAAATGCAAAGTGCCAGTAGCACAGGCACTCAGTATAGTGTGGAGGAAGAGCTTGGACACGAGGGAGATACCAGATGCATTTAAAGTAGCAGACATAGCCCCTCTACACAAGGGAGGGAGCAAAGCATTGGCAAAAATTATAGACCAGTTGCACTAACATCGCACATCATAAAAGTATTTGAGAGATTGATTAGGAGTCAGGTCACCAATTTCATGGAGACCAATGACCTTCACAACCCAGGCCAACATGGATTTCGAGTGGGAAGATTGTGCCTCTCACAGCTACTTGAGCACTACGACAAAGTCACTGAGGCATTAGAAGAAAAACAGAATGCTGATGTGATATACACGGACTTCGCAAAGGCTTTCGATAAATGTGACCATGGCGTGATAGCACATAAAATGAAGTCAATGGGAATAACCGGTGAAGTAGGACGCTGGATACTCAGTTTTCTGTCAAACAGGACTCAGCGAGTAACGGTCAACCATATAAAATCTAGCCCAAGTGCAGTTAAAAGCTCTGTACCTCAGGGTACAGTCCTTGCACCGCTGCTTTTCCTTATTCTCATATCAGATATAGACAAAAATACAAGTCACAGCTTCGTATCATCCTTTGCAGATGACACAAAAATCAGTATGAAAATTACCTCGGCTGAAGACATTGAAAAACTTCAAGCTGATATTAATAAAGTTTTCGACTGGGCATCAGAAAATAACATGATGTTTAACAGTGATAAATTCCAGGTACTCAGGTACGGTAAAAATGAGGACCTTAAACATAATACAGAGTACAAAACACAATCAAATGTACCCATAGTAGGAAAACAGCATGTAAAGGATTTGGGAATAATAATGTCTGACGACCTAACGTTTAGGGAGCATAACCAAGCAAATATTGCGACAGCCAGAAAAAATGATAGGATGGATTACGAGAGCTTTCAAATCCAGGGATCCCATTACAATGGTTGTACTCTTCAAATCACTTGTGTTGTCCCGTCTTGAGTACTGCTCAGTACTCACTTCCCCCTTCAGAGCAGGAGAGATTGCTGAAATAGAGGGAATACAGAGAACATATACGGCACGCATAGACGCGATAAAGCACCTAAATTATTGGGATCGTCTAAGCCTCTCCAAATGTACTCACTAGAAAGAAGACGAGAGATATTCAAATAAATACACCTGGAAGATACGGAGGGCCAAGTACCAAATCTAACAGTAAATAACAACGTACTGGAGTGAACGATATGGAAGAAAATGCAGAATAGAACCAGTGAAGAGCAGAGGTGCCATAGGCACAATCAGAGAACACTGTATAAACATCAGAGGTCCGCGGTTGTTCAACGTCCTCCAGCAAGCATAAGAAATATTGCCGGAACAACCGTGGACATCTTCAAGAGGAAACTAGATTATTCTTAAAGGAGTGCCGGCCAACCGGGCTGTGGTGGGTATGTGGGCCTGCGGGCCGCTCCACGAAGCCTAGTGGACAAACTCTACAAGTCAAGCCTGGCCTCGGGCGGGCTTGGGGAGTAGAAGAACTCCCAGAACCCCATCAAACCAGCTCAGGCTCTTCTATAATACTATCAT
>WNGS01002474.1:166874-183513 GCA_020271785.1 Procambarus virginalis
TAGTAGTCGTCGTAGTAGTATCCGTCTAGGTCGTCGTAGTAGTAGTCGTCGTAGTGTCGTCTTAGTCGTCGTAGTAGTCGTCGTCGTAGTAGTCGTCTGTAGTAGTCGTCGTCGTAGTAGTCGTCGTAGTTGTCATCGTCGTCGTAGTCGTCATAGTCGTCGTCGTAGTTGTCGTAGTAGTCGTCGTAGTTGTCGTCATAGTTGTCGTCGTAGTCGTTATCTTGAGGTTATTTTGAGATGATTTCAGGGCTTAGTGTCCCCCACGGCTCGGTCCTCGACCAGGCCTCCAACCCCAGGAAGCAGCCCGTGACAGCTGACTAACTTTCAGGTACCTATTTACTGCTAGGTAACAGGTGCATCAGGGTGAAAGAAACTCTGCCCATTGTATCTCAGGATTGAACCCGGGACCACAGGATCACGCGTCCAGTGGTATGTCCGCTCAGCCACCGGCTCCGTCGTAGTAGTCGTAGTTGTAGTAGTAGTCGTAGTCGTAGTAGTCGTTGTAGTCTAGTAGTCATAGTAGTTGTCATAGTCGTCGCCGTATCATTGTCATGTCGTCGTCGCCGTGTCATTGTCGTGTTGACGTCGCTGTGTCGTGTCGTCGTCGCCGTGTCGTGTAATGGTCGCCGTGTTGTGTTGCGAAAAAGGGAGCCAGTTTATACATATAGTATATGTTAGGCTTATATCTGGGTCCCCCACAGGGTTGAAATACCGACCCTCCCTTGGATTGGTAACTTCTAACTCCACAACAAGCTAACTCCTGGTTACTTATTTACTGCTATGTTAACAGGGAACATTAAGTTATAGGAACTTTAGCAGACTGATGAAGAAAAGGAGCTTTGAGACAAAGGAGCATTGGTTTCAAGCTCAACAAGCCACAACCAAGAATAGGAGATGCTTTTTCACCCACAGGGTTATTAACCCATGGAACTGCCTACCTGCCAAAGCCGTAAATCCCAAAACTTTGTTGAGTTTTAACATTTTCACTGGCCCGGTAGGGCACCCAAATCACACCGGAAGGTAGGCTGAGCATTCCCAGTAAGCACACATCCCAACGTTACACTCATTCACTCACAATGTTTATACTTAATTATAAGACATTGCAAAAAATTTTGCATGGTGGCGTTTGCGTCATCAGGAACATCCACGTGTTTTGGTTTTATGACGCATTATGTGGCATCAGGACGTGAAAGTGTTTAACCCTTAAACTACGCAACGCGCCTGCAGGCTCACGTCTGGTGTTTGCAACGCACCTCCGGGTATTTGTATTTTTTACGTCCCATTCAAAACTCCCGCAACTATACAGGCATACCTCAGTTTAAGAGTTTAATTGGTTCCTGGAGACGCCTCGTATTGCGAAAACTCGTATTCTGAAGCTAATTTCCCCATAAGAAATAATGGGAAATGAATTAATCCGTTCCTGACTACCCCAAAAACCCCATATCAAACTAAATTTTTATACCTAATTCATCTAAATAAATCTACAAAACTATGTTCAAGTTATTACTTACCTTGTTGTTGAATGCTGTAGGCGTATGGAAGATGGTGAGGAGGGGGGAGGAGGAGAGGAGTTACTGTTTGGAAGGGGAGTCCCCCTTCCATTATCACATCAGACAGTGAGGATCTTTCTGGTGTGCTCTCCCTGGCACGTTTTATCTGAGTGCCACTAGGTCCTGGTTGAGGCTCACTGCTCGATTTTCTCAGCACAAATCTGTCCATGGAAGCTTGCTTTTCCCTTCCAAATGATCTCTTGTTTCTCCTCTATTGTCATCCTCACATGGGCTTTCTGGCCTTTATCCTTACCACTGGCTTTCTTGGGACCCATGTTGAGATATATAATAACAAATTGTATAGTCAAATCACCAAAAATCCAACATAACACTGAAAATCCGCGAGAAGAATTGATGTAGGGTAGTCACTGAGCGCGAGACAATGGTAAACTGAGGGGCGGAGGGGCGACGATCGCCGAACCACCACACGCTAGATCGGCCTGTACGCGTATCAACAAACTCGCGTCCCGAGGTAACCCTCGCATTCCGAGACATATTTTCCGAGGAAATCCTGCTCGTCTTCCGAAAAACTCGCATACAGGGACACTCGTTCTCGTTTTGGATTCAAAAGGTGACACCCTAGGGTCAACACTTGCATCAGAGGAGCTCCAGCATATTTTAACAATCCTAAGTATTGTAGTACAGGTTGAGGATAGTGAGTGGTGTCCCAGAGATCATAAAGGTATAGTGCTTTTGAAAAATAGATGAGATAATAGGAATGTGCTAAGGGAAGTGAAAAATTGGGTGAGAAAAAGTTGCCCCTATAGTGTTTACAGTGCAGAGAAGAACATTCAAGATGGCCACTGACAAGAGGAAATACAAAACAGAGCTTGATTTTGAGGGATTCAATGAAGAAAGCATTGATATTAGCAGTCTACACAACAAGTTGGTAAAATTAGATACTATAGTGAACTATCATGTAGAAATAATTAGTAAATTGAAAGAAAGTAATGATCATTTGAATAGCAAAGTTTTAGGTCTTGAGGGTTTAGTGAAAGACTTGCGCAAGGAAAAGAGTCAATTGGAAACAAATTGCAAAGCCATGGAAGAAGAAAATATACTCTTAAAAATAGCTTTGGAAGAAGTTAGAGCAAATTTAAACATAAATGATTACAATAGGCTAGGCAAGGAAATTCAAGAGGAGAAACAGCTTTTGTCAGCACAGATGGAGGAAGTTACACAGGGAATAGAACAGTGTAAGAAAGATATGCAACTCACTTATGCACAAGTGGCCAAGGAGAAGGAAAAAATGGAAGCAGCAGTAAAGGAAGCCCAAAAATGCAGCAACCAAGATAAAACAAACATTAGGCTGGAAGTGAGAAAGGAATTGGCATCTAACCCGCGGTTGGTGCAAAACACAGTTGATCGGAGTAAGTCCCTGATAATTTTGGCTGCAAAGAAAAGGAGATAACATCTAGGTCAGAAAGAGCTGTAGAAGAAGCAAAAGTAGTAGATAAAATTGTTGGCCTCGTGGAAGGTCTTACAACCATAGAGAATGTGTGTGACTACAGGAGAATAGGCAGATATGTAAAAGGGAAAGATCGACCTTTGAGGATCACCCTAAACGGTGCCAAGCAGATGGAAGAAGTACTAAGGAATGCTAGAAAGTTACAAAGTGATGAGGATGGGAAAATGTGGTCATTAAGACGAGATCTTTCAAGAGAAGACAGAGAGAAGCTGAAACTGAACCTCGCTGAGGCAAAACGTTTAAATGAGAGCAGGAATGAAGAAGAAATCAATTCTTTTTTCTACAAAGTGTTAGGGGTAGGCAGACCAGTAAAGTGGTACATAAAGGCAAACCAACAAAATCAATAGAGAGAGGGGGAGTGAAGAATAAGGAGAGGGGGAACAAGTTCCTGAAGATTGCATACACCAACATAGATGGAGTAAGATCGAAGATATTGGAGTTAAGTGATGTAATACAGATGCAGACACCAGACATTGTTGCACTCACGGAGACAAAACTTGAAGATGATATTTTAAATGAGGTCATATTCCAAGGGGCTACTCAATTTGGAGAAGGGACAGAAAAATTAGGAAAGGCGGTGGCGTTGCTGTGCTGGTGAAAGAACACATAAAGGTGAAGGAAATAATGACTGCCAATCCACAAGAGGTTGACATAATAGCACTAGAGATCTGCCATGAAGATGATAAACTAATGGTCATAAATGCATATAGTCCACCACCAAGCAGCACATGGTCAAAGGAGGAGCTAGATAGTAAACGAGAAGGTCTTATAACAATAATGAGAGAGATTATAGCGAGAGCGGATAACGATAGGTCACGACTGTTGATAGTTGGTGACTTCAACTTGAAATCCATAGACTGGGAAGCATATGAAGCTAAAACAGAAGATTTTTGGACCTGTAAATTTGTAGACCTCATCCTGGAAACATTCTTGTATCAACATGTTAAACAAGCTACGAGGATGAGGGAAGGGGACGTTCCCTCCATGCTAGATTTGATATTTACCAGGAAGGAGGAAGAAGTATTTGACATTCAGTACCTTCCTCCCTTGGGTAAAAGTGACCATGTCTTTTTGGGAATAAAGTATGCAATGCGTTATAATCTGGAAGAAAATAAGGAGGATGAAGCAGTTGAAAAACCTGACTTCAAGAGAGGACATTATGGCAACCTTAGAAATTTTTTTAGTGAGTATAATTGGACAGACTTGTTGCTAGGCAAGGAAGTGAATGAGATGTATGTCAAGTTTTGTGAAATATATGATAAAGGCACAAACAATTTTATACCAAAACAGAGATGCAGAACTAGGAAACAGGATTGGTTCAATAGGAATTGCGAGAGGGCCAGAGACCAAAAGACACAAAAATGGAATCAATACAGGAAGAGGCCAAACCCCCAAACATACAAACGATACAAAGATGCAAGAAACAACTACACAGCAGTGAGGAGAGAGGCAGAAAGAAATTTTGAAAAAGGGATTGCAGACAAATGTAAAACAGAACCAGGTCTATTCTATAAATTCATAAAACAACAATTGCAGGTAAAGGATAATATTCAGAGGTTGATAATGGGAAATAGATTCACGGAAAATGAAAAGGAAATGTGTGAAACACTAAACGAAAAGTTCCAAAGTGTGTTTGTACAAAATGAAATCTTTAGGGAACCAGACACAATAAGAATTCCAGAGAACAACATAGAGCACATAGAGGTGACTAGAGACGAAGTGGAAAAAATGCTCAAGGAGCTAAGTAAGAACAAGGCAGTTGGTCCAGATGGAGTTTCACCATGGGTTCTGAGAGAGTGTGCACCTGAGCTCAGCATTCCACTTCAGCTGATTTTTCAGGCATCCCTGTTTACAGGAGTTGTAGCTGATGTGTGGAAAAAGGCTAACATAGTTCCAATCTACAAAAGTGGAAGCAGGGAAGACCCCCTTAATTATAGACCTGTATCATTGACAAGTGTAATAGTCAAAATATTGGAAAAAATAATTAAAACTAAATGGGTAGAACACCTGGAGAGAAATGATATAATATCAGACCGACAGTATGGTTTTCGATCTGGAAGATCCTGTGTAACGAACTTACTCAGTTTTTATGATCGAGCAACAGAGATTTTACAGGAAAGAGATGGTTGGGTTGACTGCATCTATCTGGACCTAAAAAAGGCTTTCGACAGAGTTCCCCATAAGAGGTTGTTCTGGAAACTGGAACATATTGGAGGGGTGACGGGTAAGCTACTAACATGGATGAAAAATTTCCTAACTGACAGAAAAATGAGGGCCGTAATCAGAGGCAAGGTATCGGATTGGAGGAATGTCACGAGTGGAGTACCACAGGGTTCAGTTCTTGCACCGGTAATGTTCATTGTCTACATAAACGATCTACCAGAGGGATTACAGAATTACATGAACATGTTTGCTGATGATGCTAAGTTAATAGGGAAGATGATTGATTGATTGATTGATTGAGAACCTAGATGATTGTCATGCCCTTCAAGAAGACCTGGACAAAATAAGTATTTGGAGCAACACTTGGCAAATGGAATTTAATGTGAATAAATGCCATGTTATGGAATGTGGAATTGGTGAACATAGACCCCACACAACCTATATTATGTGAGAAATCTTTAAAGAATTCTGATAAAGAAAGGGATCTAGGGGTGGTTTTAGATAGAAAACTGTCACCTGAGGACCACATCAAGAACATTGTGCGAGGAGCCTATGCTACACTTTCTAACCTAAGAATTGCTTTTAAATACATGGATGGAGAAATACTAAAGAAATTGTTCACGACTTTTATTAGACCAAAGCTGGAATATGCAGCGGTTGTATGGTGCCCTTATCTTAAGAAGCACATCAACAAACTGGAAAAGGTGCAACGACATGCCACTAAGTGGCTCCCAGAAATGAAGGACAAGAGCTATGAGGAGAGGTTAGAGGCATTAAATATGCAAAAACTAGAAGATAGAAGAAAAGAGGCGATATGATCACTACGTACAAAATAGTAACAGGAATTGATAAAATCGACAGGGAAGATTTCCTGAGACCTGGAACTTCAAGAACAAGAGGTCATAGATTTAAACTAGCTAAACACAGATGCCGAAGAAACGTAAGAAAATTCACCTTCGCAAATAGAGTGGTAGACGGTTGGAACAAGTTAAGTGAGAAGGTGGTGGAGGCCAAAACCGTCAGTAGTTTCAAAGCGTTATATGACAAAGAGTGCTGGGAAGACGGGACACCACGAGCGTAGCTCTCATCCTGTAACTACACTTAGGTAATTACACTTAGGTAATTAANAAGCAGTACTCCCACTCTAGAGAGCACAAGCGTTTGAAAAGTATCATCAACGGTATAGCATCTCTAGTGTGAAAAGTTCTTGTTATCAACCTGTCATTTTTCTTGCAGTTGTGACGGCTACTTTATTGTGTTCTTTAAAGGTAAGGTCTTCCGACATGAGTACACCAGATCCTTTACATTGCCTTTTCGTTCTATGTTATGATTTGCCTGAGTTTTGTACGTGGTTTCCGTTTTTATATTTTCATTTTTTCCGTAGCGCATGAGCTGGAACTTATCTTCGTTAAACACCATATTATTTTCTGTAGCCCATAGAAAGACCTGATCTACATCTGATGGAGGTTTGCCGTGTCCTCTATGTTGCCTACTCCTGATGATCCTAGTGTCATCTGCAAAGGATGATACAGTGCTATAGGTTGTGTTCTTGTTTATGTCCGATATGAGGATGAGAAAAAAGTACTGGAGCAAGCACAGTACCCTGGGGGACTGAGCTCTTCACGGTTGATGGGCTGGATTTTATTTTGTTGACTATTACACATTGGGTTCTGTTAGTCAGGAAATTGTAGATCCATCTGTCTATTTTCCGGTAATTCCTTTTGAGCGCATTTTATGTGCAAGTAACACCATGGTCATTTATCAAAAGCTTTTGCGAAATCTGTGTAAATTATATCAGCGTTTTGTTTGTCTTCCATAGCATCTATGCCATATCATAGTGGTCCAGCAACTGTGACAGGCAAGAGCGCCCTGTTCTGAAACCATGTTGTCCGGGGTTATGGAGATGCGTGATTCCATGTATTTTGTGATCTTACTTCTTAGCACTCTCTCAAAATTTTTATGATGTGCGATGTTAGTGCTATCGGTCTGTAATTTTTTGCCTCTGCCTTATTTCCTCCTTTATGAAGTGGTGCTATCTCTGCTGTTTTTAGTATATCAGGGATAACGCCAGTATCTAGGCTTTGTCTCCACAGAATGTGGAGGGCCTGCGATAGTGTTTTTTCAGTTCTTGATGGATATGGAGTTCCAAGAATTCGGGCCTGGTGCAGTGCATAGGCATATTTATGGCTTCTTCAAAATCCAGTGGGGATAGGGTGACGTCTGATATATGATTTGATGTTGGTATCATATCCATGAAAAATTCATTTGGTTATCAATCTTTAGTGCGTTTAATGGCTCGCTGAAAACACAGTCGTACTGCTTCCTCAGTAACTCGCTCATTTCTTTCTTGTCATCGGTGAAAGTTCCATCTCCCTTTCGCAGGGGCCCGATACTAGATGTGGTTTTTTATCTTGATTTTGCATAGGAGAAAAAATATTCGGATTTCTCTCTATTTCACTGATGGCCTTTTGCTCTCTTTGCCCCTCCTGGGTTTTGTATGATTCTTGTAGCTTGAATTTATTGTTTCTATTTCTCTACCTAACCTTCTTCGCTGTCTTGAGATAGGTGCGACTCTCAAGTTGTTCCGCAATTCGTTTTCTTCGCCTATATAGGGAACGACGTTCCCGTTTCAATCTGCATCTCTTCTCTTTTTCTTAGGGGTATGCGATTTGAACATATTTCAAGTGCTACTGAGTTATTTTTTCCAGGCACTGGTTCAGTTTGCATTTTCTAGCTGTTCTTTCCAGTTTACTTCTCTGAAGTCCTGGTTATTTGCTCCAAGTTTATCTGTTTATTATTGAAGTGAATTTGTTGAAATCTCCTCCACCGGAATCTGGGCTGGTTTGAAGGTCTATTCCCAATGGTTGTCATATCTTCAATTAACTGGTTGATACCTGGTTGATGGGGTTCTGGGAGTTCTTCTACTCCCAAGCCCGGCCCGAGGCCAGGCTTGACTTGTGAGAGTTTGGTCCACTAGGCTGTTGCTTGGAGCGGCCCGCAGGCCCACATACCCACCACAGCCCGGCTGGTCCGGAACTCCTTGGAGGAATAAATCTAGTTTCCTCTTGAAGATGTCCACGGTTGTTCCGGCAATATTTCTTATGCTTGCTGGGAGGACGTTGAACAACCGCGGACCTCTGATGTTTATACAGTTTCTCTGATTGTGCCTATGGCACCCCTGCTCTTCACTGGTTCTATTCTGCATTTTCTTCCATATCGTTCACTCCAGTACGTTGTTATTTTACTGTGTAGATTTGGGACCTGGCCCTCCAGTATCTTCCAGGTGTATATTATTTGATATCTCTCTCGTCTTCTTTCTAGTGAGTACATTTGGAGAGCTTTGAGACGATCCCAATAATTTAGGTGCTTTATCGCGTCTATACGTGCTGTATATGTTCTCTGTATTCCCTCTATTTCAGCAATCTCTCCTGCTCTGAAGGGGGAAGTGAGTACTGAACAGTACTCAAGACGGGACAGCACAAGTGACTTGAAGAGTACAACCATTGTGGATTTGAAAGTTCTCGTAATCCATCCTATCATTTTTCTGGCTGTCGCAATATTTGCTTGGTTATGCTCCCTAAACGTTAGGTCGTCAGACATCATTATTCCCAAATCCTTTACATGCTGTTTTCCTACTATGGGCACATTTGATTGTGTTTTGTACCCTGTATTATGTTTAAGGTCCTCATTTTTACCGTACCTGAGTACCTGGAATTTGTCACTGTTAAACATCATATTATTTTCTGATGCCCAGTCGAAAACTTTATTAATATCAGCTTGAAGTTTTTCAATGTCTTCAGCCGAGGTAATTTTCATACTGATTTTTGTGTCGTCTGCAAAGGATGATACGAAGCTGTGACTTGTATTTTTGTCTATATCTGATATGAGAATAAGGAAAAGCAGCGGTGCAAGGACTGTACCCTGAGGTACAGAGCTTTTAACTGCACTTGGACTAGATTTTATATGGTTGACCGTTACTCGCTGAGTCCTGTTTGACAGAAAACTGAGTATCCAGCGTCCTACTTTACCGGTTATTCCCATTGACTTCATTTTGTGTGCTATCACGCCATGGTCACATTTATCGAAAGCCTTTGCGAAGTCCGTGTATATCACATCAGCATTCTGTTTTTCTTCTAATGCCTCAGTGACTTTATCGTAGTGCTCAAGTAGCTGTGAGAGGCACGATCTTCCCGCTCGAAATCCATGTTGGCCTGGGTTGTGAAGGTCATTGGTCTCCATGAAATTGGTGACCTGACTCCTAATCACTCTCTCAAATACTTTTATTATGTGCGATGTTAGTGCAACTGGTCTATAATTCTTTGCCAATGCTTTGCTCCCTCCCTTGTGTAGAGGGGCTATGTCTGCTACTTTAAGTGCATCTGGTATCTCCCCGTGTCCAAGCTCTTCCTCCACACTATACTGAGTGCCTGTGCTACCGGCACTTTGCATTCTTTATAAATTGAATTCCATGAGTCTGGACCTGGGGCCGAGTGCATGGGCATGTTTTCAATTTCTCTTTCAAAATTTAGTGCGCTCGTGTTGATATCAGTTATATTTACAGGGGTTTGGATATCACGCATAAAGAAATTGTCTGGATCTTCTACTTTCATGTTGTTTATTGGAGTGCTAAACATGTCCTCATACTGCTTTTTTAGGATTTCACTAATTTCTTTGTCATCCTCCGTTAATTAAGTTGTGATCTGAGTAGCAGGTATTTGTAATCATTATGTTCCTGATCAATTCATCATTGTTAGTGAAAATGAGGTCAAGCGTGTGCTCCTTCCTAGTTGGTTCTACTATTTGCTGGTTTAAGGCAAACCTGTCGCACATCAGTAGCAAGTCATTTGCATGTGCCTGTTCATTTAGGCTACTTCCTGGTATTCTTTTTGATATTACTGTTTTAGCCTGGTGCTCCCATTTCATGTGCCGTAGGTTGTAGTCCCCAAGCAGGATGATGTTCGGAGCTGGATTTGTAAGGTTTTCCAAGCAGTGTTCTTTTTTCATTAGTTGGTCTATAAACTGCTGAGGGTTTGCCTCCGGTGACTTATATACAAGGACAATAACTACAATTAGGATCTCTATTTTGATTATCAGCACTTCCACAATATCATTTGAGGTGCTTAGCAGCTCAGTACAGATGAGTGTGTCTTTGATGTAGAGGCTGACCCCACCCTGAAGCCGGTGTTTCTGAAAATCACATCTGAAAAGATTGTACTCTGAGATCCATATTTCACCATCATGGTCGTCCTTTGTGTGGGTTTCTGTTAGGGCTGCAAACACTGCAATTGCCTCATGAAGGGGACCATCTATATAGTGAACTTTGTTGGATTTGCGTGTTTCTATACCCTGGATGTTGGCAAATATAAATGATGTTACCGTGTTAGTGGAAGTGCTGGATGCCTTACTTGGTGTTAATATCTGAGGCTCTGGTAAGCAGGCCACTATGTAGAGAAGGAGGATGATAAGGAACTACACAAGAACAGTACAATAGTAATACAGGGACTAATCGAGGAACTGAGGGGTATGAGCTGCGAGGAGAGACAACGGGAATTAAACCTCATGTCACTGGGAGACAGAAGAGTTAGGGGGGGGACATGATCACCACCTACAAGATTCACAGGGGAATTGATAGGGTAGATAAAGACAGGCTATTTACCACAATGGGAACACGCACTAGGAGACACAGGAGGAAACCGAGTGTCCAAATGAGCCTTAGATACGTTAGAAAGAATTTGTTCAGTGTTAGAGTAGTAGACAAATTGAATGCACTAGGAAGTGATGTGGTGGAGGATGACTCCATACACAGTTTCAAATGTAGATATGATAGAGCTCGAGATGCTCAGGAATCTATACACTAATAGATTGACGATTGAGAGGCAAGGCCAAATAGCCAAAGCTCAATCCCCGCAATCACAACTAGGTGAGTACAACTAGGTGTGGGAAAAGCCTAGCTCTAAATATTAATAATAATCATGTTAATTGAATACAACGATAGCTTCGAAGGACCACCACTTTTTATACAAAAAAGAGGATAAATAAATAAATGAAGATGAAAATATTATCCAGGAATCAGTGTCCTATGGATCTAGATTATTCAATAAAATATTAAGAGAGTATTAAATGGGCTGTAGTTATAATTAATTATAGAGCTGACTTAACACATAAATCTGGGGGTTACATACTAAAAGATTAATACATCCCTAGCAATATTCTAACGCTGGTTCCTCGTTAGAGTAATTATTGAATATTTGTAAAGCAAATAGTTATATGAAATAAATATTTGTAAAGCAAATAGTTGCATGAAATAAATGAATGTAGGTTTCTATCTAATTACAGTGAAATATCAAACTCATGTATAATAAATCAATGACATATAAATAAAAATTGTAAATCAGAGCAAATATGATATGATGAAAATAGTCACTACTGTAATAAATCTATATTATATAATATATAATCTATATATAAAAAAAAATCTATATTATATAATATTTTGTATTTCCTATATATAAATCTATATAATAAATCTATCTACAACAACTTAAAGAGCTGCTTAGCTGAATAGAAGACTTCACAATGTATATCTCGTAAATCAAACGCTCCTAGACGTGAACTCGTTGCCTAATCTACTTGTTGAGACACGTGATAATGGTGGTCGCTTGGTAGGGACGATCTGTCCTCCACCAGAAGTTACAGCTTCAGCTGTAATCATGTCAAAATTATAAAGAATGTCTAGTGTAAATCAATATACCACTATTTCTAATAGATAGTGGAGACACGAGAGGAATGGGAACTAACTTGAGTTATTTTGTCGCCTTGCTAGTAACGACGAGCAACCTACCCGTTGATCTATATGTCCACAAATAAAACAACATCAGCAGGAACACTGAAACATTACGCTCGCCGGAACTGTGTCTTGTAGTTATTGTAGCCACTATCTGTCCCTGACGTTCACTGTTGTAGAATGTTACGCTGGCCGGACTGTGTCTTGTAGTTATTGTAGCCACTAACGGTCACTGACGTTCACTGTTGCAGAATGTTAGGCTGGCCGGACTGTGTCTTGTAGTTATTGTAGCCACTAACGGTCACTGACGTTCACTGTTGCAGAATGTGGGATTACGGGACCACTGTTACACTCCTAGACACAAGTTAGTATCAGCAGTATTGCTGGACACGCTGTTAACACGGTGTCAATATGGCTCGCCTCCTCAAGTGGCGTCGCCTCCTCAAGTGGCGTCTCCTCCTCAAGTGACGTCGCCTCCTCAGGTGGCGTCGCCTCCTTAAGTGGCGTCTCCTCCTCAAGTGGCGTCGCCTCCTGAAGTGGCGTCTCCTCCTCAAGTGGCGTCGCCTCCTCATGTGGCGTCGCCTCCTTAAGTGGCGTCTCCTCCTCAAGTGGCGTCGCCTCCTCAAGTGGCGTCTCCTCCTCAAGTGCGTCGCCTCCTCAATTGGCGTCTCCTCCTCAAGTGGCGTCTCCTCCTCAAGTAGCGTCTCTCCTCAAGTGGCGTCTCCTCCTCAAGTGGCGTCTCTCCTCAAGTGGCGTCTCCTCCTCAAGTGGCGTCTCCTCTTCAAGTGGCGTCGCCTCCTCAAGTGGCGTCTCCTCCTCAAGTGGCGTCTCTCCTCAAGTGGCGTCGCCTCCTGAAGTGGCGTCTCCTCCTCAAGTGGCGTCGCCTCCTGAAGTGGCGTCTCCTCCTCAAGTGGCGTCGCCTCCTGAAGTGGCGTCTCCTCCTCAAGTGGCGTCGCCTCCTGAAGTGGCGTCTCCTCCTCAAGTGGCGTCGCCTCCTCAAGTGGCGTCGCCTCCTAAGTGGCGTCTCCTCCTCAAGTGGCGTCGCCTCCTCAATTGGCGTCTCTCCTCAAGTGGCGGCGTCGCCTCAAGTGGCGTCTCCTCCTCAAGTGGCGTCGCCTCCTCAATTGGCGTCTCCTCCTCAAGTGCGTCGCCTTCAAGTGGCGTCTCTCCTCAAGTGGCGTCGCCTGCTGAAGTGGCGTCTCCTCCTCAAGTGGCGTCGCCCCTCAAGTAGCGTCTCTCCTCAAGTGGCGTCTCCTCCTCAAGTGGCGTCTCCTCAAGTGGCGTCTCCTCCTCAAGTGGCGTCTCCTCTTCAAGTGGCGTCTCCTCGTCAAGTGCGTCTCTCCTCAAGTGGCGTCTCCTCCTCAAGTGGCGTCTCCTCCTCAAGTGGCGTCGCCTCCTCAAGTGGCGTCGCCTCCTCAAGTGGCGTCGCCTCCTCAAGTGGCGTCGCCTCCTCAAGTGGCGTCGCCTCCTCAAGTGGCGTCTCCTCCTCAAGTGGCGTCGCCTCCTCAAGTGGCGTCTCCTCTCAAGTGGCATCGCCTCCTCAAGTGGCGTCGCCTCCTCAAGTGGCGTCGCCTCCTCAAGTGGCGTCGCCTCCTCTAGTGGCGTCGCCTCCTCAAGTGGCGTCGCCTTCTCAAGTGGCGTCGCCTCCTCAAGTGGCGTCGCCTCCTCAAGGGCGTCGCCTCCTCAAGTGGCGTCTCCTCTCAAGTGGCGTCGCCTCTCAAGTGGCGTCGCCTCCTCAAGTGGCGTCTCTCCTCAAGTGGCGTCTCTCCTCAAGTGTGTCTCTCCTCCCTCTCCCTCGCTGGGATACGCATGCGCAGAACACTCAACAGGAATCTCGAGCGTAAAGTAGTTTATTTACTCGTAATTAATTAGGGAAGTAGGGATTATACAAGTATTAATGTCATAAATAAATATTTATATCATAATACCGATTTCGTAGGGTAATTGACTTAATTAAGACTACAGGAAAGAACGAGAAATGTTGAATGTAGATATTTTACATCCAGTAATATCTACAGGAGTAATCAATCTGATTACATGCTTGAGTTCAGTAAACAATAATATGCGAAATAAGTAAACTCTTTCATAGAATATTGATGGAAGATGGAGACTAGGAAGGATTTGTCAAAAATGCGTTGCAATAGAAAAACAATTTTTTGGTTAATTCTACGAATTAGTAATGTTAGTAAATGCAATGTTAGCAAATAAATGAGGATGAATGCTGGTAGACATTACGAATGTGGAACATGAAATACCACTTGGAGCCAGTGATCATTGTGCCAAGTCTTTGACTAAACAATAGAGCTTAACATTGTGACCACAGGACAAGAGGTCTGGGAAAGGAGAGTAGACTATAGGAAAGGTGATTACAGGAGGATAAGAGAATTTCTGAGAGAAGTGCAGTGCGAAGATGAACTAAGAGGACAAACAGGCAAGATATAGTCTAGTCAAATGGAAATGCAAGGAGGCCGAAAAAAGTTTTATATTAACAGTAAAGGGAAAAACAGGAGGGAATATAATAACCCATGGTTTAATAGACAGTGTCAGGAAGGAAAAATGTGAAGCAGGAGGGGGTGAAGTAAGTACAGAGGACAAAGGACAGAGGACATTAAGTTAGATGCAGCAGAGCTAGGAATGAATTAGACTGCTATTAACAGAGCTAGACTGCTAATAAAAAATTTGAGAGGTAGGAGGGAGGTAGTGGAAAAGCCCCAGCCTTAGGTAAGGAATTACTTAACAGTTGGGAGCCACAGGAAAGTCAGGGGAAGAAGTCAGACAAGGCGAACTGTAACGAGTGGAGTACCTCAAGGATCGGTTTTGTTTTTTGTGAGATTTTCTCTACGCCTACCTCCCTTAGGAGGTGGACTACAAGTTTAAAGGCTGCTCTTGGCAGTTAAGCATGAGTCCAGTAGAAAAAGGAGAAGCGGGAGCAAACCGCCAGGCTTCCACCAGCAGGGGTGAAACCTGTCCACAATAGGCCGCTGGTTCCTCCTAGTTAAACATGACGTTAAAACCAATAAAGGGTAACCGACGGGTTCTCACAATCAAATTTTATATTTGTGTGTGGCGCTATGAATTGGAATTCGAATTCCCAAGAGCGCAGCCGTCATATCAAGATTAAAACAACAATATCAAATATATATCAGAACAATGGGAGTGGTACAGAATAGTTGAAGGTTGACATCAAAGACTGTTAACAAATAACAATTTATTATAACAAGAGACTAGACTACTACATTAAACAAAAAGAATGTCAATGACGTTACTCGAACATAAGCGTGCCCACAGAGGAATCAACACGCAAGCAAGAACTAACAGATCTATAATCACAATTACAACAAATGACACAGTGAGTTCTGGAACACGTCTCCAGTAACCTCCTAACTGTTCTACGCCTCAGTGCAGTCTACACCTGCAATAGCGGTTGCAATGCAATCAAATCAGTAGCCTTTCAATGACATCAATAACTAATGGGTTCACTGGCAACTCCAGCACCCTTCCTCAAATTAATCTTTACGTTAATGTCCATCCAGTGGCACCATAACCAACAGCTAAATAGCAACCCTTGCTGTGTGGCTGCATACTGAACTAACCTGAACACAGGTGTGCCCACTGATGACGCAATATTGCAAACTCAAAGAAAAATATCACAGACTAAGTTACACCACAGCGTGTGATTTAATTACGTTACAGTCCAACCAGTGGCATTTGCAACACAGCTATTCAACAGCCCCTCGAGAAATGACAGCAGGCTCCATCCTGCTGACACTTCGGGCTGACAACATGAACTAACTGAACAATTCATCCACTGATGACACAAGCAAGCAATCAATAGTGACACGACTTCCTAGTGGCAGCTACTCTAATCACAAGCTTAAGGTCCTCCGTCCAACAGGAGCGACCCCCGTAATCAGGTGGGTAGTCTAACAGTGACTCCCCCTATCACAACTAAAGTGAACACAGTCAGGCAAGGTGGGATTCTGGGACACAGCTCCACTCATCCCTAAGTTACTTTACCCTCGTCACTAGACGATAACCAAAAGAAATTGCCTAATCAATTGCAACATTGATTATGTGAATAATGATGGAAATTGACTGATCACAGCAGTCAGCAACAAGTACTACTTTAATAACAACAAGTGTCTCACTCTAGACAACAACATGATAGTACTCTACGTTAACACAAGTCCTCTTGTCACAATAACTCAAACTCTTAAATTACATCACACTTGACCCTTGCAAGTATTCAGTGAGTAATTCTTAATTAAGGTCAAACGGACCACTAATTACATCCCATTGAGTTACGTTAACAAGCCTACCCCAAGTGGGTGGCTTCTCAACAGTCTGTGTACAAATTACGTTTACTTACATGAGTGCTAATTACCCTAATTAGCCTTGAGCAATTAATTAACTGTCACCAGGACCGATAATTACATACATAAATACGTCTCACTCCGCACTGCCTAAGCAGGTCTCATCAAACACTGTGAATTCACGAAGAGGAGTTAATACCCTAATTAACAATGAGTGCAACTTAATCCACTGTCACCAGACAGTATGATAATATAACGTATTATGCTAACCCATGACCTCGCTTTACCGAGTCATCTGAGTCATCAAGACTCCAGACGTTAATTACTCCACTAATTATCATGAGCCACTAATGCCCCAACC
>WNGS01002474.1:184513-215298 GCA_020271785.1 Procambarus virginalis
CCTGTCTTGTACATACTGAAGACAGGCATAACAACTGTTAATATTTCTGCCAAGTATGTTGGCTTACTTCTCAATACAGTACTGGCAGTCATTATTAAAACCTGCAGCAAAAGATCTCAATACAAATAACAAAATGATTACTCAATGTTTCTATGTTCTGGTACTAAAATAAACACCTACAGTGCAACCTTGATTTTGACAAACCTCAATTCAGCAAATCTCCAGTGGCAATAAGACTTCCAGACCAGATTTAATTTTATTAAATTATTAAAATTAAAGTAAATTTAGTCTTTGGTAAACTGCTGGGCTTTAAAATACAGATAGAAAAGATCATGAGGGCAAATGGACGCACCTTTGACAAGCCGCCCGCTTCTTGTCCTCGAGGCCACTAGTATTAGTGGCCCTCAGGTAAATTTAAGTAAATTAGCCTTGCATAAAATGTCGGCAAAGTGGTCAAGTTGGGATTTACTTAGTACCAGGAGGGAGAGGTTGCATCTCTCTCACGGTCATATATAGCCCAACCATTAAAAAATAAGATTTAAGAGGTTGGATCTCTCTTTTTTTGAGCTTGAAACTAATAATCAAAAACAACATGCTTGATTACTTGTACTTTGTATATATATCCACATGGTGCTCTTGTGACTCATTCAACTCCTGAACATTGCAGGTGCTGAAGAGGAATTTTGAAAGATCCAGAATATAATAATTATCACATATTGGGTCAAAATGGGCTCTCATCAGCATTCTCACGATTGCTGTATCAAGACAAAAGTGCCAATTCTTCCTTCAGTAACATGCTGGAAATTGATGGGGGTCTTCTTAAGATCTACAGTTGATGTTTATGTGGAGAGCCAAGATGCTCAAATGCGACTACTATCAGTAAGTTAATACATAGCTTTGCTCAGGTGTCATCTTGGCTGTAAATAACCAGTTCAAATGCAAAAGTAATGCCATTTCCATCATATCTATTTGCATGTTTATGGGGAGATTATTAAAGGTTTCACTTCCCTATTTTCTTCTTGTAATTTATCATTCTTTCTTACTTGTGAAAATCTGCAGGAGCCGTGATGAGGTTTTGAAACCTCAGCATGGCTCCTGCAGGTTTTCTCATTGTATGCAGTAATATTGTGTGATTAGTCTCATGTTTACTGAGAAGGTTAGACGTTCCTAAATGACTGAGTCCAGAGTATGTGGGGGGGAGGGAATTGTGTGCAAAATCCTGATCCATCTCAGTAGAAGCCTCGGGAAACCCTCGTGTGTTCAGCAAAACTCGGGTTGCAGTCCTTATTACCATGTTGTGGTCTAGTTGCTAGAGCGTGTGCATGGAAACACGAACCCTCATTACAGCTCCTGCAGATTTTCTCATTGATGCAGTCATGTTAGTGTGATTACTTTGTGTTTCTTGAGATATATAATACTAAAGATTTAAAGGAAACTTTGGGCTCGACTTGTATAAAAAATATTTTTACAAAGCCATCACTCCCCCCCCCCCCCATTTATCACAACATGAGTTAGGGAGCATAAAACACTGTGACCTTAAAAATCTCGATCTCAAGTACAGTATTAACATCTTCCATGTAACAGCCACATTTTCTTAATGTATCAGCGTAGTCATAAATCAGTGCTACGAATAGTTGAGATAAGTGGCTTTATTTCTGCAACTGGTCCCATCATGTGATCTTTTCCAGTGTGTTATCTTGCTGTTACCGTGTTACTCAAGGGTTCTGACCATATGATTTTTCCCAGTGTGTTATCTTGCTGTTACCTTGTTACTCAAGAGTCCCGACCATGTGATCATTCCCAGTGTGTTAGCTTAATGTTATGTTGTTACTCATAGGTGCTGACCATGTGATCTTTCCCAGTGTGTTATCTTGCTGTTACTTTGTTACTCAAGGGTGCTGACCATGTGATCATTCCCAGTGTGTTATCTTGCTGTTACCTGTTACTCAAGGATCCCGACCATGTTATCATTTCCAGTGTGTTACCTTGTTACTCAAGGGTCCCGACCATGTTATCATTCCCAGTGTGTTACCTTGTTACTCAAGGGTCCCGACCATGTTATCATTCCCAGTGTGTTACCTTGTTACTCAAGGGTCCCAACCATGTGATCATTCCCAGTGTGTTATCTTGCTGTTACCTTGTTACTCAAGAGTCCCGACCATGTTATCATTCCCAGTGTGTTATCTTGTTACTCAAGGGTCCCAACCATGTGATCATTCCCAGTGTGTTATCTTGCTGTTACCTTGTTACTCAAGAGTCCCGACCATGTTATCATTCCCAGTGTGTTACCTTGTTACTCAAGGGTCCCAACCATGTGATCATTCCCAGTGTGTTCCCTTGTTACTCAAGGGTCCCGACCATGTTATCATTCCCAGTGTGTTACCTTGTTACTCAAGGGTCCCAACCATGTTATCATTCCCAGTGTGTTAGGTTGGTGTTACCTTGTTACTCAAGGGTCCCAAGTGTTACTGTCAAGTGTTACCATATTACTGGAGGAATTAAATAAATTTTCTCTGATATTTAAATATTTATGAGTAGAAATGGTATCTGCCAGTAAAAAGTACCCAGGTTGAACCAGATAGGAATAGTAGTAGTATCTTATCAATTTTGTTTTGGGCCCATTCCTACTTGGATTGTAACAGGGCTAAACAAAAAATCATATTTTTGCACTTCTAGTAAGAAAAAATACCTGGTCTTTCCAGCTGTGTTATACAGATCAAAACCTAAAACATTCAAAATACTTGAACTAATATTCTTATAGAATGCTAGTTGGGATACCTGAGTGTACCTGGGTCTCTTCCCCTCCCCCCTTTCCTCTCTCTCCTCACCTCTGTCTCAGTTTCCCCCCCCCCCATTTCTCAGCTCTCTTTGCCTTCTCTACTCCACCCTCTCCATCTTACCCCTTCCCTCTCCCCAATACAAATATCCCCCAATATCCCCTAAATTTTTTCCATAATGTTTAACTCATTTCAAATCACAAAGAGTGATGAAAATATTAACCCTTAACCACTGAACTGCACCAACCAAGTATTCTTGGTTGGTGGGAAACTGCACCAACCTAAAAAAAAATTTTTTTTTAATTTTTTCGTACCCATTCTAAATGTGTGCCCGGTTGGTTGTGTACGAAATGGACTCTTAGGACCTCCAGTGAGAGGCAGCCATCTTGGAAAAAATTCCCAGAATGTCCTAGGGCTGCTGGCTGGGTCAATACTGAGTGAGCAACCATAGGTGGCGCATGCGCCTCTGGCTCCCAAACACCTGTCTGATGCGGTGTTGAAAGATCGCGCGCTGTCGGTGAAATTCAAACCTTATTGTTTGAAGAACATAAGTCACAATATTGGTGAAATTAGGCGCAATAAGGACCTAACACAAAGGTCGGATGCAAGTGATACAGCACCTATGAGGACGATACAGTGAGCGTATCCAGTTGTAGCTCTGAGCACCATCCTTGCCCACCTATGCTAATCACCAATTTATATAGATGATACATAGATGAATCATTTTCTGTGTTCAGTGATGATGCATCTGATACAAGTAACATAGATGAACAATGTAAGCGGCTTCCATGGTGGTATTTTCCATAGATATTTTCAAGAATAGCTGAATCTCTTCTTGACTGACGGACACTCTTTGAGGCAGGCTGAATCTCTTCCTGCGTGGGACCTTACAAAGCGATATTTTCACAGCTACCTAACAAATTGATCTTTAACTATAATCTTTTCAAGACTACCTTATGCTTTACAAGCTTGGCTACATACCACCTACAGGTACTAAAGCCATGGGTGTATGTGAGTGCGTTATTTGCAAGCACACAGAACGAAGAAACAGGGGAAAAAAAAAGAAAGCGAAGAAAATCTATCTGTACCTGGTACAACGAGAGCGAAGTCGCGCTGTGTACCAAGGACTACTTCATTGATTATTACTCATTTCCGAAGTACTGGGTGTGTAATATAGTGTGTTACTGTGTAAATATTGTGTGAAACTGTACATATTGTAATTTTAGTGATTTTTTAACAAGTAATATTGCGACTAAACATTTATTGTGGACACATTACTGACACATGTATCACAGTTCCATGGAACATTATGAATGTTCTACTGTATACACATTGTAAAGGACACAAATATGCATCATATACTGTACAATAAAAAAAAAACAAATAAAACCACATTGGAAACATATAGAACAAATAATTGAAAATATATTTGTGGCAACACCTGGTGCTTGAATATCCTGCGCGACCGTGTCTGGGCGTGTCATGCACGGGCGACCAGGTTCTGATGACATCACAGTGCACCTTGTCCATGTTCCCACAGCCAAAGTAGGTGGAATTTGGTATTTATTTTTACATAGACATGTTCAGGGAGGGGAATTTATCATTTTACGAAGAAAAAAGAATTTTTGGGGAACACTTGATTTCATGCGCACAGAGGGGAATTTTACAATAAACTAGGCGTATCACAGTGGTTAAATCGTGCAATTCATACATACATATACGATGGGAGTAACTGTCACGAAACCATGCAATACATACATATACGATTGAGGGTCTAGCGCACGATTTTAAATGCCCCCGCGAAGGATAGGGGTGGCTATAGTCAAGCCAAGGCCGATAGTAAACGGATGCGATCTTGAAAAAAATCATGGGTAACATATCCGGGTGTGAGAGCCTCAGTACTGAGTGAGCATCCAAGGCTGGTGCACACAGCATGAGCTAACAGCACTGCTGTTCAGCTTGTGAACACAGCATCACCTAAAAAGTAACAATATATGAATCTGCTTTTATTTAGTGATGATGGTATTAGAGAAGACCCTTGACCGATAAAAATGACCAGGATTCTGATAATAGCAGGATTGTGATGATATTTAGCACTGTGCTCTATGGTGGGAGGAGTAATGCTGAAAGAGGGAGGGAGGTGGCATCGTCTTCTGACTCTGTGTAGCTATCTTTTATTGACTGGACCTACCATACCAGCTTAGTGGTTCACTATGGTGAACACAAATGTAGATACTTATATGTAACATGTGTATAGAGTGTAATAACAGCAATAGAAGTATGTTTTGAGCAGCCATTTTGGAGAGGGAGGTGTGTCATCTGCATGACATGTCATGTGTACTGGTGGCCACTATGGTCTTTGGGCACCATACCAGCTTATTTGTACAGGTATGGTGAATAAAACATGTAGATACTTATATATAATGTGTGTATATAGTGTAACAACACCACAAACAGTATTGTTGGAGGAGAAATATTAGTGCGTCTGGTCTTGAACCAGTGAGGGCGCCAGCCACCAGCTGACTGTGTGTGTAGCTACGTCTCTTATTGCCTGAACTAACCATATAAGCTTAGATGTACAGTTATGGTGAACAAAACATGTAGAATACTTATATGTAATGTCTGTATATAGTGAATAAAAGCAAAAACAGTATGGTGGGAGGAGAATGTTGGAGAGAGAGGAGGTGAGGGAGGGAGGGAGGGAGGGAGTGGTGGTGAGTGGCTGGCTGGCTAGTGTGGCGGCAACTCTTCGTTGCATTTTGACTCGCCAGATCAACTTAGTGGTTCATTATGGTGACCAAAACATGCAGATACTTGTATATAACCTGTGTTTTCCTGCCTGGCGGGGAAGCCTGCCTTGGTTGCACCCCTGAGTACAGTTCCTCGGTACTAATTCTCTTCCGGTGGTGCCCCCCTGCTATGTCCCCGTGAGTGTATACTTCCCAGGGGTTCAGCTCTTAGTGAGTCGTTTGGTAGATTTGGGCACCTGTTAGCAGTACCCTGCCGGGCTTCCCTGAGCGTGAGTTCCGTCTCAGGACCCTGGGAATCCCCAAGGGGGCTCGCGGGTCTGATGGATGTGACCCCCGAGTCCTCTCTCGCTTTGTGCGAGTTCAAGGGTTGCTCTGTCCCTTTGTAAAAAAAAAAAAAAAAAAAAAAAAAAAAGCTCAGTAGCACTAGAAATATGTACAAACCGCATCCCCCTAAGAAAAAAGAGGAAGAGATGCAGATTGGAACGAGAACGTCGTTCCCTATATAGGCGAAGAAAACGAATCGCGGTACAACTTGAGAGTCGCACCCTATCTCAGGAACGGCGAAGAAGGTTAGGTAGCGAAATAGGAAAAATTGAACTCAAGCTACAAGAATCATACAAAACGCAGGAGAGGGAAAGAGAGCAAAAGGCCATCAGTGAAATAGAGAGAAACCCGAAATATTTTTTCTCCTATGCAAAATCAAGATCAAAAACCACATCTAGTATCGGGCCCCTGCGAAAGGAAGATGGAACTTTCACCGATGACAACAAAGAAATGAGCGAGCTACTGAGGAAGCAATACGACTCTGTCTTCAGCGAGCCATTAAACGCACTAAAGATCGATAACCCAAATGAATTTTTCATGGATATGATACCAACATCAAATCATATATCAGACGTCACCCTATCCCCACTGGATTTTGAAGAAGCCATAAACAGTATGCCTATGCACTCCGCACCAGGCCCGGATTCTTGGAACTCCATATTCATCAAGAACTGTAAAAAACCACTATCGCAGGCCCTTCACATTCTGTGGAGACAAAGCCTAGATACTGGCGTTATTCCTGATATACTAAAAACAGCAGAGATAGCACCACTTCATAAAGGAGGAAATAAGGCAGAGGCAAAAAATTACAGACCGATAGCACTAACATCGCACATCATAAAAATTTTTGAGAGAGTGCTAAGAAGTAAGATCACAAAATACATGGAATCACAGCATCTCCATAACCCCGGACAACATGGTTTCAGAACAGGGCGCTCTTGCCTGTCGCAGTTGCTGGACCACTATGATATGGCATTAGATGCTATGGAAGACAAACAAAACGCTGATGTAATTTACACAGATTTCGCAAAAGCTTTTGATAAATGTGACCATGGTGTTATTGCCCATAAAATGCGCTCAAAAGGAATTACCGGAAAAGTAGGCAGATGGATCTACAATTTCCTGACCAACAGAACCCAATGTGTAATAGTCAACAAAATAAAATCCAACCCGTCAACCGTTAAGAGCTCAGTCCCCCAGGGTACTGTGCTTGCTCCAGTACTTTTTCTCATCCTCATATCGGACATAGACAAGAACACAACCTATAGCACTGTATCATCCTTTGCAGATGACACTAGGATCTTCATGAGAGTAGGCAACATAGAGGACACGGCGAACCTCCAGTCAGATGTAGATCAGGTCTTTCTATGGGCTACAGAAAATAATATGGTGTTTAACGAAGACAAGTTCCAGCTCATGCGCTATGGAAAAAATGAAAATATAAAAACGGAAACCACGTACAAAACTCAGGCAAATCATAACATAGAACGAAAAGGCAATGTAAAGGATCTGGGTGTACTCATGTCGGAAGACCTTACCTTTAAAGAACACAATAAAGTAGCCGTCACAACTGCAAGAAAAATGACAGGTTGGATAACAAGAACTTTTCACACTAGAGATGCTATACCGATGATGACACTTTTCAAAACGCTTGTGCTCTCTAGAGTGGAGTACTGCTGCACAATGACAGCCCCTTTCACTGCTGGTGAAATTGCTGACCTGGAGAGCGTGCAGAGATCCTTTACTGCTAGAATCCACTCGGTAAAACATCTAAACTATTGGGACCGACTAAAGAGCCTAAATCTGTATTCCCTTGAGCGCAGGCGGGAGAGATACATAATAATTTACACGTGGAAAATATTAGAGGGGCTGGTCCCAAACCTGCACACAGAAATAACATCACATGAGACCAGAAGACATGGCAGGATGTGCAGAATACCCCCGTTGAAAAGCAGAGGTGCAACTGGTACTCTGAGAGAGAACTCTATCAACATCAGAGGCCCGAGACTGTTCAACACGCTTCCACTACACATAAGGGACATAACTGGCAAACCCCTCACAGTGTTCAAGAGAGAACTGGATAAGCACCTCCAAAGGATACCTGATCAACCAGGCTGTGACTCATACGTCAGGCTGCGAGCAGCCGCGTCCAACAGCCTGGTTGATCAGTCCAGCAACCAGGAGGCCTGGTCGATGACCGGGCCGCGGGGACGATAAGCCCCGGAAGCACCTCAAGGTATCCTCAAGGTATCAAGGTTGTCTCAGGGTGACTCATTGTTTTTGCCCCCGTCACACTGCCTGTTGGGTCGGTGACACCTTTGACCCAGAGTCCTGCAAGTTTTGTTGCTTGTTGGTGACTCAGTTTACCCAGTCTAGTGCTGATGTTCTTCAAATACCAGCAGCATAAGCATTGCATGTTAGGTTTAGGTTGTTGCAATGCGCTAGGTTGCTTGCTACTCCGAATGCCCCGAGGCTGCCCCTTTTTGCTTATAGATACCTGGACTTGGGGGTGATGGTCGCTACGGCCTTGGTTTCGTCCATGTTCCCCTCGTCCTTCCCCTCCTGTGGTTCGGTCTGTTCCCCCCCCATCCCCCCTGGTTCCAGCTCCGAAACCTCTGAGGGTTTCTTACTCGGGGCAAGGTTTAGATGGTCTTGAGACTCGAGCAGTCTCGGGGGATGCCCCTTCCGGTGTGGTGATGGAGGTATTCAAGTTTGCTCTCCCTGCCGAAGCCTCTGGGTCTGACCAGTGGGGCCCCCCTTCCATCCTGCTACACCAGCCTTTTCTTTTGAGGCCGGGGCTTTGGGAGATGACTCGGCCCCGGGTCCGGATGTGAAGGATCCCGGGGTTGGGGAGGGACTGACTTGGGGGCCTTGGGCCCCGTTGGACCCTGCCTGGGTTTTTTAGCCCTCTGAGCGGGTCTTACTGTTACAAGGAGAGGGGTTTTCCTTTTCCCCCACTCTATGCACGAATTGGATTTGGTGTCTACTCCTCCCCGGGTTCGGTTCCGTGTCCCTTTGGGTGCTTCAGTCCCGTCTTTCCAGAGGTTTTCTACTTCCCATATCCAGCCTAGTGTGGTGCGTGCAGCCTTTGTGGCTTACTCCTGCGCTACCCGGTTTTTGCCTCTATGACGGATCCGTCTTCGTTGAAGTTTGGGTCTTTGTTTCCCATACTGGGTCCGGTATGAGGTTCCGGAGTCATCCTGGCTGGCGGACTGTCCTGTTCTTGGTTTGGTGGCGTGGCATTCCTTCTGTTGTTTCCGCACGTTTGAGTGGCGTGAGGCATTGATGGTTGTCTAGGTTTTTCTGGGGGACAAATTTGAGCACCTCAATGAGTGCTTGTTTACCCCTGCCCTTCCTTGGGATGTAGGCATTGTGCAGGTCCCTTCCCTTTCGGCTGCGCAGGTTGCTGAGGACTTGTGCGCTTGTGGCTTCGCTTTTTGAGCTTTTTTTCTGTTCCTGGGTCGGTGGGGCCATTCTTGGGTTCAGTGCCTTAGGCTTGGCAGGTCGCTCGTCGTCTGCCTTGTTGAAGCTGTTTGCGCTGATCCTGCAGGATGCAGTGTCGCTGTTCTATGCCTCCCAGCTCGTGTGTCGGCAGGCAGTGCTTGCTTCCTCCCTGGAATTTCCCTGGGCACTGGCTCTTAAGTTGTCTTCGCCCTTCTGCCCTTGCTGTTTGCGGATTCTGCTGTGGCGCAGTACAATATCTGCCAGCGGCTTCAGCTAGTTGGCACCCCATGCCTGAATTGTTAGTTCTCTGAGGACCCTGGGGGGGGGGAGGGCCTTCCCGGAGGGGTCGTGCCAGGGCTCGGGATTCCGCTTGTCGGGGTAGGCCACTGGTGCCAGTTTCAGGGCCGGTGACTCCTCGGAACCGCCTTTGTCTGGTCAGTGCTGTGTTTACTCTGTGCGGGCTTGGGTTCTCATAAGGGGCGCCAGCCCTTTCGTGGTTCGTCCCATTGACGGGGCGATGGGGGGGAGGCTTGCTCTGTTCGCTCACTCATGGTCTCACGATTTGTGGGCTTGTCGGGTCATCTCTTATGGTCTGTGGTGGCGTTGGGTGGCTCCTCCTCCTCCTTAACACTTTGGTCCGGGCATGACGCGATGCTACGTCATCCGTTTACTGTCGGTAGTCACGGGGATGAAATAATCGCCAAAAATCAGGTTTTTATCCGATTTTTTGGGGACTGGTTTCAAAATGCGCGCCTATGTCTTCCCTACACGCCTATGTCATATTCACACACAACACTGAGGTGGTAAGTACAAAAAATTGTATTATTTTGTATATATTTTTTTTGTTCATACTTTCGCGTATTGTACTGGCAATATTGTTTTTCAATTGGCCCTTATATGCACATATCCATCTAAATCATTCTATTAGGAACAATTTCATACCTAAATGAGCGCTGTAACACGAAAATTGAGATTAGCAACAAGTAATAATACTAAACATTTGTGGGCAGGAATTGGGAGTGTAGCTGGAAGGCGTCTGGGCGCTCACTCGCGGCTAATGCATGGCCCGTCTTCAACTCGTCGGCGGTTGGAGCATGACCAGGTTTTTTATTTTATATGCTAATGTTCCTCTAGAGAATTCTATTGTGAACCCATTGATACCAAATGAAAGACCTAGGACGAAAATTGAGGTGACCAGAGTGAAAAGAGGTAACACATTTTATCGCTTTTGCGCGCTCCTGGGTAACTCGTTCGCACTTTCTCTGTTTGCTGCGGGTAATTAGCCAGGCTTTTGGAGTTTATATGCATTTAGTGCTGTAGAGAATTCTATTGCGAACACAATGATACCAAATTAAATCTCGTAGGACGAGAATTGAGGTAACAAAGTTGAAGAGAGTATACACTTTCAGAATTACCGCACGCTCCCGTGAAACGCTGGGACCCACATCGCATAGTTGAGGGGTGGCGCGGTGGGTGCACCAAAGTGTTAAGGGGCTCAGGGCTGATGGGGCAGGCCTCCTCCCCTGCGCTCTGTCAGGTCATCTTGGAGTGGGTTTGCTTGGTTGTGGTCGAAACATGACGTCCGTCAGGTGGATCCCCCGCCTGTTTCGGGTCTCAGCGTGACTCTCACTGTCTTTTGCCTCCGTCTGCTGCCTGTGGGGTCAGTGGCACTAGGGCCCGGAATCCAACGAGTTTTGTTGCTTGTTTGTGACTCGGTTACCCAGTCTTATGTGGACTATGAGGAGTACAGGCAGCACGGACGTTGCACATTGCGTTTCACTGGTGGCAAAGGTTGTTTGCTCCCCTGAAGCCCTGAGGTTGCCCTGTTTTCGTTGGTGTGACAGGGCTTGGGGGTGTTGGTTACTTCGGTTTTGTTTCCTTCCATGCCCCCTTGTTTTTTCCCTGTTATGGCTTTTTTGTGTACTCACCTAGTTGTACTCACCTAGTTGTGCTTGCGGGGGTTGAGCTCTGGCTCTTTGGTCCCGCCTCTCAACCGTCAATCAACAGGTGTACAGTTTCCTGAGCCTATTGGGCTCTATCATATCTACACTTGAAACTGTGTATGGAGTCAGCCTCCACCACATCGCTTCCTAATGCATTCCATTTGTCAACCACTCTGACACTAAAAAAGTTCTTTCTAATATCTCTGTGGCTCATTTGGGCACTCAGTTTCCACCTGTGTCCCCTAGTGCGTGTGCCCCTTGTGTTAAACAGCCTGTCTTTATCAACCCTGTCGATTCCCCTGAGAATCTTGAATGTGGTGATCATGTCCCCCCTAACTCTTCTGTCTTCCAACGAAGTGAGGTTTAATTCCTGCAGTCGCTCCTCGTAGCTCATACCTCTCAGCTCGGGTACTAGTCTGGTGGCAAACCTTTGAACCTTTTCCAGTTAGTCTTATGCTTGACTAGATAGGGACTCCATGCTGGAGCCGCATACTCCAGGATTGGTCTGACATATGTGGTATATAATGTTCTGAAAGATTCCTTACACAAGTTTCTAAAGGCCGTTCTTATGTTAGCCAACCTGGCATATGCTGCTGATGTTATCCTCTTGATATGAGCTTCAGGGGACAGGTCTGGCGTGATATCAACCCCCAGGTCTTTCTCTCTCTCTGACTCTTGAAGTATTTCATCTCCCAAATGATACCTTGTATCTGGTCTCCTGCTTCCTACCCCTATCTTCATTACATTACATTTGCTTGGGTTAAACTCTAACAGCCATTTGTTCGACCATTCCTGCAGCTTGTCCAGGTCTTCTTGAAGTCTCAAGCTGTCCTCCTCTGTCTTAATCCTTCTCATAATTTTGGCGTCGTCAGCAAACATTGAGAGGAATGAGTCTATACCCTCTGGGAGATCATTTACGTATATCAGAAACAGGATAGGTCCAAGTACAGAGCCCTGTGGGACTCCACTGGTGACTTCACGCCAGTCTGAGGTCTCACCCCTCACTGTAACTCTCTGCTTCCTATTGCTTAGGTACTCCCTTATCCACTGGAGCGCCCTACCTGTTACTCCTGCCTGTTTCTCCAGCTTATGCATCAACTTTTATGGGGTACTGTGTCAAAGGCTTTCCGACAGTCCAAAAAATGCAGTCCGCCCACCCTTCTCTTTCTTGCTTAATTCTTGTCACCTGATCGTAGAATTCTATCAAGCCTGTAAGGCAAGATTTACCCTCCCTGAACCCATGTTGATGGGTTGTCACGAAGTCTCTTCTCTCCAGATGTGTTACTAGGTTTTTCTCACAATCTTCTCCATCACCTTGCATGGTATACAAGTTAAGGACACTGGCCTGTAGTTCAGTGCCTCTTGTCTGTCACCCTTTTTGTATATTGGTACTACATTAGCAGTCTTCCATATTTCTGGTAGGTCCCCCGTTTCCAGTGACTTACTATACACTATGGAGAGTGGTAAGCAAAGTGCTCCTGCACACTCTTTCAATACCCATGGCGAGATTCCATCCGGCCCAACAGCTTTTCTCACATCCAGCTCCAATAGGTGCTTTTTGACCTCATCTCTTGTAATTTCGAACCTATCCAAGGTCACCTGGTTTGCTGCCACCTCTCCCAGCGCCGTGATATCTCCCTGTTCTATTGTAAAGACCTCCTGGAACCTTTTGTTGAGTTCTTCACACACCTCTTTGTCATTCTCTGTGTACCTGTCCTCGCCCACCCTAAGTTTAATCACCTGTTCCTTCACTGTTGTCTTCCTCCTGATGTGACTGTGTAGTAGCTTTGGTTCAGTCTTGGCTTTGTTAGCTATATCATTTTCATACCTTTTCTCAGCTGCTCTTCTCACACTGACATACTCGTTCCTGGTTCTCTGGTATCTCTCTCTACTTTCTGGTGTTCTGTTATTACGGAAGTTCCTCCATGCCCTTTTGTTCAGCTCCTTTGCTTTCATACATTCCCTATTAAACCACGGATTCTTCCTTTGCTTCTCTGTTTTTTCCTGTTGGGCTGGGACAAACCTGCTTACAGCCTCCTGACATTTTTGGGTGACATAGTCCATCATGTCTTGTACGGACTTGGTTCCGAGTTCTGTGTCCCAATGTATATCCCATAGGAATTTATTCATCTCCTCATAGTTTCCCTTTCGGTACGCCAGCCCTTTGGTTCCCAGTTCTTTTTTGGGGGTGATAATTCCTAGCTCAACCAGGTACTCAAAGCTCAATACACTATGATCACTCATTCCCAAGGGGGCTTCCAACTTAACTTCCCTTATATCCGACTCATTTAGGGTAAATATCAAATCAAGCAAGGCTGGTTCATCCCCTCCTCTCATTCTTGTCGGTCCCTTGACGTGTTGACTTAGAAAGTTTCTTGTTGCCACATCCAGCAGCTTAGCTCTCCATGTGTCTGGGCCTCCGTGTGGGTCTCTGTTCCCCCAATCTATCTTCCCATGTGTGTGTGTGTGTGTGTGTTTGTGTGTGGTGTGTGTTGTGTTGTGTACTCACCGAATTGTGCTTGCGGGGTTGAGATTTGGCTCTTTGGTCCCGCCTGTTAACTGTCAATCAACTGGTGTACAGATTGTGTGTGTGGTGTGTGTGTGTGTGTGTGTGTGTGTGTGTTCGTGTGTGAACTCACCTAATTGTACTCACCAAATTGTGCTTGCGGGGGTTGAGCTTTGGCTCTTTGGTTCCACCTCTCAACTGTCAATCAGCTGGTGTACAGATTCCTGAGCCTACTGGGCTCTATCATATCTACATTTGAAACTGTATGGCGTCAGCCTCCACCACATCACTGCTTAATGCATTCCATCTTTTAACTACTCTGACACTGAAAAAGTTCTTTCTGAGTCCCTGTGGCTCATGTGGGTACTCAGTTTCCACCTGTGTCCCCTTGTTCGCGTACCACCAGTGTTGAATAGTTTATCCTTGTCTACCCGGTCGATTCCCCTGAGGATTTTGCAAGTTGTGATCATGTCTGTCCTTAATCTTCTGTCTTCTAGTGTCGTGAGGTGCATTTCCCGCAGCCTTTTCTCGTAACTCATGCCTTTTAGTTCTGGGGACTAGCCTAGTGGCTTACCTCTGAACTTTTTCCAGCTTCGTCTTGTGCTTGACAAGGTACGGGCTCCATGCTGGGGCCGCATACTCCAGGATTGGTCTTACATATGTGGTATACAAGGTTCTGAATGATTCCTTACACAGGTTCCTGAACGCTGTTCTGATGTTAGCCAGCCTGCCGCAGACGTTATTCTCTTGATGTGGGCTTCAGGAGACAGGTTTGGTGTGATATCAACTCCTAGATCTTTCTCTCTGTCCGTTTCATGAAGTACTTCATCTCCTATTCTGTATCCTGTGTCTGGCCTCCTGTTTCCACTGCCTAGTTCCATTACTTTACATTTACTCGGGTTGAACTTTGGTAGCCATTTTGTTGGATCATTCATTCAGTCTATCAAGGTCATCTTGTAGCCTCATACTATCTTCCACTTAATCCTCCTCATAATTTTTGCATCATCAGCAAACAATGAGAGGAATAATTCAATACCCTCTGGGAGATCATTTACATATATCAGAAACAGACTGAACCATGCGTGACTCCACTGGTGACGTCTCGCCAGTCTGAGACCTCATCCCTCACAGTGACTCGCTGTCTTCTGTTACTTAGGAACTCCCTTATCCGATGGAGTACCCTCCCTTTCACTCCTGCCTGCATCTCTAGCTTTCGCACTAGTCTCTGTTGTGGTACTGTGTCAAATGCTTTCTGGCAATCCAAAAATATACAATCTGGCCATCCCTCTCTTTCCTTCCAGATTCTTGTTGCCTGATCGTAGAATTCAATTAATCCTGTGAGGCATGACTTGCCATCCCTGAAACCATGTTGGTGTTGTGTCACATTGTTCTTTCGCTCCAGATGTTTCACTAGCTTTTTTAGCACAATTTTCTCCAATAACTTACATAGTATGCAAGTTAGGGACACTGGCCTCAGTGCCTCCTGTCTATCCCCCCTTCTTGTATATCAGGCTTCATGTATATCAGGACTACGTTTGCCGTCTTCTAAATTCTGGCAGTTCACCTTTTACCAGTGATTTGTCATACACTATGGAGAGTGGCAGGTACAGTGCTTCTGCTCTTTCCTTTAGTATCCATGGCGATATTCCATCCGGGCCTATAGCCTTTGTCACATCCAACTCTAGCAAAAGCTTCCTTACATCTCCACTGGTAATCTCAAATTCCTCTAGTGGTGCCTGGTTAACTATTCCCTCTCTTATCTCCGGGACTTCTCCTTGCTCTAATGTGAAGACTTACTGGAAGTTCCTTTTGAGTTCCTCGCACACTTCTTTGTCGTTTGTAGCAAATGTCAGCCCTTATCCTCAGTTTCATTACCTGTTCCTTCACTGTTGTCTTTCTCCTGATGTGACTGTGCAGCAATTTGGGTTGAGTCCTAGCCTTGCTTGCTATGTCGTTTTCATATTGCCCTTCTGCCTCTCTTCTCACCCTGACGTATTCATTCCTGGCTCTCTGGTAACCTTCTCTGCTCTCAAGTGTCCTGTTATTTTTATAGCTTCTCCGTGCTCTTTTAGTTAGTTGCTTAGCTCGCTTACTGATTAAACCACGGGTTTCTCATTTGCATTTAATATTTTTTCCTTTTTGGCCGGGATAAACTTTTCTGCCGCCTCCTTACACATCTTCTTCTACACACAACCTAACATCCGTCCGTCCGTCCGTCCGTCCCGTGGCACAGTGGTAACACACACACACCTGCACTTCAAGAGCCGATGTTCGTATCCTTGCCGTTAAGGGTTGACTGGGTGCCAATAATTAACTGTAGGACCAGGCTAGTCTTATGGGTGTTCTCTACGTCAAGAAACTGTTGTACTAATGTGCCCTATCTTAACCTACCAGAGGACCAATGGACAGTAAACTGGATCGTATTTCAATTTTAGACAGCAGCGATTGAGCATTAGTTGCTAAACGACTGGTGTATCCTATTCCAGGGAAACTAATAAGTAAGGCTTACCTTACTCATTCGTTTCTCTTCCCCATTAGAGAAGGGAAAGATCTCAGCCTGTTAACAGGAGTCAGAGGCTGACTGTTCCTGTAACCTCCTGTGTAAAAATAAAATAAAATTAATAAGAGAGAGAGTGTGAGCTACGAGATATGACAGAAAACTATGTTGCGAGTCAGTCAGTAAAAGCTGGGGTCCTAGAGCTAAAGTTCGATCCTGCAGGCGCAAATAGGTGTATACACACTCACTCACCTGATGCTCTGCGAGTGTTGATGGTGTGAGAGAAGCTGGCCACCCGCGCCAGTAATGTTGTCGGGTCACCCGCGCCCGTAAAGTTGCCTGGTCACCCGCGCCAGTAATGTTGGCGAGTCACCCACGCCAGTAATGTTGTCTGGTCACCCGCGCCCGTAATGTTGGCGTGTCACCCACGCCAGTAATGTTGGCTGGTCACCCGCGCCCGTAATGTTGGCGGGTCACCCACGCCAGTAATGTTGGCTGGTCACCCACGCCAGTAATGTTGGCGAGTCACCCACGCCAGTAATGTTGTCTGGTCACCCGCGCCCGTAATGTTGGCGTGTCACCCGCGCCCGTAATGTTGGCGGGTCACCCACGCCAGTAATGTTGGCTGGTCACCCACGCCCGTAATGTTGGCGGGTCACCCGCGCTCGTAAAGTTGCCTGGTCACCCGCGCCAGTAATGTTGGCGGGTCACCCACGCCAGTAATGTTGTCGGGTCACCCACGCCCGTAAAGTTGCCTGGTCACCCACGCCCGTAACGTTCTCGGGTCACCCGCGCCCGTAATGTTATCTGGTCACCCGCGCCCGTAATGTTGGCGGGTCACCCACGCCAGTAATGTTGTCTGGTCACCCGCGCCCGTAATGTTGGCGGGTCACCCACGCCCGTAATGTTGGCGGGTCACCCGCGCTCGTAAAGTTGCCTGGTCACCCGCGCCAGTAATGTTGGCGGGTCACCCACGCCAGTAATGTTGTCGGGTCACCCACGCCCGTAAAGTTGCCTGGTCACCCACGCCCGTAACGTTCTCGGGTCACCCGCGCCCGTAATGTTATCTGGTTACCCGCGCCCGTAATGTTGGCGGGTCACCCACGCCAGTAATGTTGTCTGGTCACCCGCGCCCGTAATGTTGGCGGGTCACCCACGCCAGTAATGTTGGCTGGTCACCCACGCCAGTAATGTTGTCTGGTCACCCGCGCCCGTAATGTTGGCGGGTCACCCACGCCAGTAATGTTGGCTGGTCACCCACGCCCGTAATGTTGGCTGGTCACCCACGCCAGTAATGTTGGCTGGTCACCCGCGCCCGTAATGTTGGCTGGTCACCCGCGCCCGTAATGTTGGCTGGTCACCCACGCCCGTAATGTTGGCTGGTCACCCACGCCCGTAATGTTGGCTGGTCACCCACGCCCGTAATGTTGGCTGGTCACCCACGCCCGTAATGTTGGCTGGTCACCCACGCCAGTAATGTTGGCTGGTCACCCACGCCCGTAATGTTGGCGGGTCACCCACGCCCGTAATGTTGGCGGGTCACCCACGCCAGTAATGTTGTCTGGTCACCCGCGCCCGTGATGTTGGCTGGTCACCCACGCCCGTAATGTTGGCTGGTCACCCACGCCAGTAATGTTGGCTGGTCACCCACGCCCGTAATGTTGGCTGGTCACCCACGCCCGTAATGTTGTCTGGTCACCCACGCCAGTAATGTTGGCTGGTCACCCACGCCAGTAATGTTGTCTGGTCACCCACGCCAGTAATGTTGTCTGGTCACCCACGCCAGTAATGTTGGCTGGTCACCCACGCCAGTAATGTTGTCTGGTCACCCACGCCAGTAATGTTGTCTGGTCACCCACGCCAGTAATGTTGGCTGGTCACCCACGCCAGTAATGTTGTCTGGTCACCCACGCCAGTAATGTTGTCTGGTCACCCACGCCAGTAATGTTGTCTGGTCACCTACGCCAGTAATGTTGGCTGGTCACCCACGCCAGTAATGTTGTCTGGTCACCCACGCCAGTAATATTGTCTGGTCACCCGCGCCAGTAATGTTGGCTGGTCACCCACGGCAGTAATGTTGGCTGGTCACCCACGCCAGTAATGTTGTCTGGTCACCCACGCCAGTAATGTTGCCTGGTCACCCACTCCAGTAATGTTGGCTGGTCACCCGCGCCCGTAATGTTGGCTGGTCACCCACGCCAGTAATGTTGGCTGGTCACCCACGCCAGTAATGTTGGCTGGTCACCCGCGCCAGTAATGTTGTCTGGTCACCCGCGCCAGTAATGTTGGTTGGTCACCCACGCCAGTAATGTTGTCTGGTCACCCACGCCAGTAATGTTGGCTGGTCACCCACGCCCGTAATGTTGTCTGGTCACCCGCGCCAGTAATGTTGGCTGGTCACCCACGCCAGTAATGTTGTCTGGTCACCCACGCCAGTAATGTTGTCTGGTCACCCGCG
The DNA here is from genome assembly GCA_020271785.1 of Procambarus virginalis. Classification (NCBI taxonomy): domain Eukaryota; kingdom Metazoa; phylum Arthropoda; class Malacostraca; order Decapoda; family Cambaridae; genus Procambarus; species Procambarus virginalis. The sequence goes on from WNGS01002474.1 coordinate 203,213, forward strand.
CCAGTAATGTTGGCTGGTCACCCACGCCAGTAATGTTGGCTGGTCACCCACGCCAGTAATGTTGTCTGGTCACCCACGCCAGTAATGTTGCTGGTCACCCACGCCAGTAATGTTGGCTGGTCACCCGCGCCCGTAATGTTGGCTGGTCACCCACGCCAGTAATGTTGGCTGGTCACCCACGCCAGTAATGTTGGCTGGTCACCCGCGCCAGTAATGTTGGCTGGTCACCCGCGCCAGTAATGTTGGCTGGTCACCCACGCCAGTAATGTTGGCTGGTCACCCACGCCAGTAATGTTGGCTGGTCACCCACGCCCGTAATGTTGTCTGGTCACCCGCGCCAGTAATGTTGGCTGGTCACCCACGCCAGTAATGTTGTCTGGTCACCCACGCCAGTAATGTTGGCTGGTCACCCACGCCAGTAATGTTGTCTGGTCACCCGCGCCAGTAATGTTGGCTGGTCACCCACGCCCGTAATGTTGGCTGGTCACCCGCGCCCGTAATGTTGGCTGGTCACCCGCGCCAGTAATGTTGGCTGGTCACCCACGCCCGTAATGTTGGCTGGTCACCCGCGCCCGTAATGTTGGCTGGTCACCCGCGCCGTAATGTTGGCGGGTCACCCACGCCAGTAATGTTGGCTGGTCACCCGCGCCAGTAATGTTGGCTGGTCACCCACGCCAGTAATGTTGGCTGGTCACCCACGCGCCGTAATGTTGGCGGGTCACCCACGCCAGTAATGTTGGCTGGTCACCCACGCCGTAATGTTGGCGGGTCACCCACGCCAGTAATGTTGGCTGGTCACCCACGCCGTAATGTTGGCTGGTCACCCGCGCCGTAATGTTGGCGGGTCACCCACGCCAGTAATGTTGTCTGGTCACCCGCGCCAGTAATGTTGGCTGGTCACCCGTGCCCGTAATGTTGGCGGGTCACCCACGCCCGTAATGTTGCCTGGTCACCCCGCCAGTAATGTTGCCTGGTCACCCACGCCAGTAATGTTGCCTGGTCACCCACGCCAGTAATGTTGGCTGGTCACCCACGCCAGTAATGTTGGCGGGTCACCCACGCCAGTAATGTTGGCTGGTCACCCACGCCAGTAATGTTGCCTGGTCACCCACGCCAGTAATGTTGCCTGGTCACCCACGCCAGTAATGTTGGCTGGTCACCCACGCCAGTAATGTTGGCTGGTCACCCGCGCCAGTAATGTTGGCTGGTCACCCGCGCCAGTAATGTTGGCTGGTCACCCGCGCCAGTAATGTTGGCTGGTCACCCACGCCAGTAATGTTGGCTGGTCACCCACGCCCGTAATGTTGGCTGGTCACCCACGCCAGTAATGTTGGCTGGTCACCCACGCCAGTAATGTTGGCTGGTCACCCACGCCAGTAATGTTGGCTGGTCACCCGCGCCAGTAATGTTGGCTGGTCACCCGCGCCAGTAATGTTGGCTGGTCACCCGCGCCAGTAATGTTGGCTGGTCACCCGCGCCAGTAATGTTGGCTGGTCACCCGCGCCAGTAATGTTGGCTGGTCACCCACGCCAGTAATGTTGGCTGGTCACCCACGCCCGTAATGTTGGCTGGTCACCCACGCCAGTAATGTTGGCTGGTCACCCACGCCAGTAATGTTGGCTGGTCACCCACGCCAGTAATGTTGGCTGGTCACCCGCGCCCGTAATGTTGGCTGGTCACCCACGCCAGTAATGTTGGCTGGTCACCCACGCCAGTAATGTTGCTGGTCACCCACGCCAGTAATGTTGGCTGGTCACCCGCGCCAGTAATGTTGGCGGGTCACCCGCGCCCGTAATGTTGCCTGGTCACCCGCGCCAGTAATGTTGGCTGGTCACCCACGCCAGTAATGTTGGCTGGTCACCCACGCCAGTAATGTTGCCTGGTCACCCACGCCAGTAATGTTGCCTGGTCACCCACGCCAGTAATGTTGGCGGGTCACCCACGCCCGTAATGTTGCCTGGTCACCCACGCCAGTAATGTTGGCGGGTCACCCACGCCAGTAATGTTGGCGGGTCACCCACGCCAGTAATGTTGCCTGGTCACCCACGCCAGTAATGTTGCTGGTCACCCACGCCAGTAATGTTGGCTGGTCACCCACGCCAGTAATGTTGCCTGGTCACCCACGCCAGTAATGTTGGCGGGTCACCCACGCCAGTAATGTTGGCTGGTCACCCACGCCAGTAATGTTGGCGGTCACCCACGCCAGTAATGTTGCTGGTCACCCACGCCAGTAATGTTGGCTGGTCACCCACGCCAGTAATGTTGGCTGGTCACCCACGCCCGTAATGTTGGCGGTCACCCACGCCAGTAATGTTGTCGGGTCACCCACGCCAGTAATGTTGGCTGGTCACCCGCGCCAGTAATGTTGGCGGGTCACCCACGCCCGTAATGTTGGCGGGTCACCCACGCCAGTAATGTTGCGGGTCACCCACGCCAGTAATGTTGGCGGTCACCCACGCCAGTAATGTTGGCTGGTCACCCACGCCCGTAATGTTGGCGGGTCACCCACGCCCGTAATGTTGGCGGGTCACCCACGCCCGTAATGTTGGCGGGTCACCCACGCCGTAATGTTGGCTGGTCACCCACGCCAGTAATGTTGGCGGGTCACCCACGCCAGTAATGTTGGCGGGTCACCCACGCCGTAATGTTGGCGGGTCACCCACGCCGTAATGTTGGCTGGTCACCCACGCCAGTAATGTTGGCGGGTCACCCACGCCCGTAATGTTGGCGGGTCACCCACGCCCGTAATGTTGGCGGGTCACCCACGCCCAGTAATGTTGGCGGGTCACCCACGCCAGTAATGTTGGCGGGTCACCCACGCCCGTAATGTTGGCGGGTCACCCACGCCAGTAATGTTGGCGGGTCACCCACGCCAGTAATGTTGGCGGGTCACCCACGCCCGTAATGTTGGCTGGTCACCCACGCCAGTAATGTTGGCTGGTCACCCACGCCAGTAATGTTGGCTGGTCACCCACGCCCGTAATGTTGGCGGGTCACCCACGCCAGTAATGTTGCCTGGTCACCCGCGCCCGTAATGTTGGCGGGTCACCCACGCCAGTAATGTTGTCTGGTCACCCACGCCCGTAATGTTGCCTGGTCACCCGCGCCCGTAATGTTGGCGGGTCACCCACGCCAGTAATGTTGTCTGGTCACCCGCGCCAGTAATGTTGGCTAGTCACCCGCGCCCGTAATGTTGGCGTGTCACCCACGCCCGTAATGTTGGCTGGTCACCCGCGCCAGTAATGTTGCCTGGTCACCCACGCCAGTAATGTTGGCTGGTCACCCACGCCAGTAATGTTGCCTGGTCACCCACGCCAGTAATGTTGGCTGGTCACCCACGCCAGTAATGTTGGCTGGTCACCCACGCCAGTAATGTTGGCTGGTCACCCACGCCAGTAATGTTGGCTGGTCACCCACGCCAGTAATGTTGGCGGGTCACCCACGCCAGTAATGTTGCCTGGTCACCCACGCCAGTAATGTTGGCTGGTCACCCACGCCAGTAATGTTGGCTGGTCACCCACGCCAGTAATGTTGCCTGGTCACCCACGCCAGTAATGTTGCCTGGTCACCCACGCCAGTAATGTTGGCTGGTCACCCACGCCAGTAATGTTGGCGGGTCACCCACGCCAGTAATGTTGGCGGGTCACCCACGCCAGTAATGTTGCCTGGTCACCAACGCCAGTAATGTTGGCGTGTCACCCACGCCCGTAATGTTGGCGGGTCACCCACGCCAGTAATGTTGCCTGGTCACCCACGCCAGTAATGTTGGCGGGTCACCCACGCCAGTAATGTTGGCGGGTCACCCACGCCAGTAATGTTGGCTGGTCACCCACGCCAGTAATGTTGGCTGGTCACCCACGCCCGTAATGTTGCCTGGTCACCCACGCCAGTAATGTTGGCGTGTCACCCACGCCCGTAATGTTGGCGGGTCACCCACGCCAGTAATGTTGGCGGGTCACCCACGCCCGTAATGTTGGCGGGTCACCCACGCCCGTAATGTTGGCGGGTCACCCACGCCCGTAATGTTGGCGGGTCACCCACGCCCGTAATGTTGGCGGGTCACCCGCGCCCGTAATGTTGTCGGGTCACCCACGCCCGTAATGTTGGCGGGTCACCCGCGCCCGTAATGTTGTCGGGTCACCCACGCCCGTAATGTTGGCGGGTCACCCGCGCCCGTAATGTTGGCGGGTCACCCACGCCCGTAATGTTGGCGGGTCACCCACGCCCGTAATGTTGGCGGGTCACCCACGCCAGTAATGTTGGCGGGTCACCCACGCCAGTAATGTTGGCTGGTCACCCACGCCAGTAATGTTGCCTGGTCACCCACGCCAGTAATGTTGGCTGGTCACCCACGCCCGTAATGTTGGCGGGTCACCCACGCCAGTAATGTTGCCTGGTCACCCACGCCAGTAATGTTGGCGTGTCACCCACGCCCGTAATGTTGGCGGGTCACCCACGCCCGTAATGTTGGCGGGTCACCCACGCCAGTAATGTTGGCGGGTCACCCACGCCCGTAATGTTGGCGGGTCACCCACGCCCGTAATGTTGGCGGGTCACCCACGCCCGTAATGTTGGCGGGTCACCCACGCCCGTAATGTTGTCGGGTCACCCACGCCCGTAATGTTGGCGGGTCACCCGCGCCCGTAATGTTGTCGGGTCACCCACGCCCGTAATGTTGGCGGGTCACCCGCGCCCGTAATGTTGTCGGGTCACCCACGCCCGTAATGTTGGCGGGTCACCCGCGCCCGTAATGTTGTCGGGTCACCCACCCACGCCCGTAATGTTGGCGGGTCACCCGCGCCCGTAATGTTGGCGGGTCACCCTCGCCCGTAATGTTGGCGGGTCACCCGCGCCCGTAATGTTGTCGGGTCACCCACGCCCGTAATGTTGGCGGGTCACCCACGCCCGTAATGTTGGCGCGTCACCCGCGCCCGTAATGTTGTCGGGTCACCCACGCCCGTAATGTTGGCGGGTCACCCACGCCCGTAATGTTGGCGGGTCACCCGCGCCCGTAATGTTGGCGGGTCACCCACGCCCGTAATGTTGGCGGGTCACCCGCGCCCGTAATGTTGGCGGGTCACCCACGCCCGTAATGTTGGCGGGTCACCCGCGCCCGTAATGTTGGCGGGTCACCCACGCCCGTATTGTTGGCGGGTCACCCACGCCCGTAATGTTGTCGGGTCACCCACGCCCGTAATGTTGGCGGGTCACCCACGCCCGTATTGTTGGCGGGTCACCCACGCCCGTAATGTTGGCGGGTCACCCGCGCCCGTAATGTTGGCGGGTCACCCACGCCCGTATTGTTGGCGGGTCACCCACGCCCGTAATGTTGTCGGGTCACCCACGCCCGTAATGTTGGCGGGTCACCCACGCCCGTATTGTTGGCGGGTCACCCACGCCCGTATTGTTGGCGGGTCACGCACGCCCGTATTGTTGGCGGGTCACCCACGCCCGTATTGTTGGCGGGTCACCCACGCCCGTAATGTTGGCGGGTCACCCACGCCCGTATTGTTGGCGGGTCACGCACGCCCGTATTGTTGGCGGGTCACCCACGCCCGTAATGTTGGCGGGTCACCCACGCCCGTATTGTTGGCGGGTCACCCACGCCCGTATTGTTGGCGGGTCACCCACGCCCGTAATGTTGGCGGGTCACCCACGCCCGTATTGTTGGCGGGTCACGCACGCCCGTAATGTTGGCGGGTCACCCACGCCCGTATTGTTGGCGGGTCACCCACGCCCGTAATGTTGGCGGGTCACCCACGCCCGTATTGTTGGCGGGTCACGCACGCCCGTAATGTTGGCGGGTCACCCACGCCCGTATTGTTGGCGGGTCACGCACGCCCGTAATGTTGGCGGGTCACCCACGCCCGTATTGTTGGCGGGTCACGCACGCCCGTAATGTTGGCGGGTCACCCACGCCCGTATTGTTGGCGGGTCACGCACGCCCGTAATGTTGGCGGGTCACCCACGCCCGTATTGTTGGCGGGTCACGCACGCCCGTAATGTTGGCGGGTCACCCACGCCCGTATTGTTGGCGGGTCACGCACGCCCGTAATCTCGCCCTATTCATCTTCTCAGGAGGGAGGGAGGGAGGGAGGGAATTATCAGGGGAAAGTGCTAAGCCATTACGACTATATAACACTTGGAAGGGGATGAGGATAAGGATTTAGGATGGGACGGAGTGGCAGGAATGGTGCCCAACCACTTGGACGGTCGGGGATTGAACGCCGACCTGCATGAAGAGAGACCGTCGCTCTACCGACCAGCCCAAGTGGTTGCCATCTTCTCAGGATAATACGTGAAATTGTGAGAGGTTACCTTGGTCAACGTCCCTGCGGCCCGGTCCTCGCTCGACCAGACCTCCTGGTTGCTGGACGTATGAATCACAGCCTGGTTGATCAGGTATCCTTAGGTTCTTACAGTCCAGAGCGCCATTTATCGCGTAGCAAAATAGGTTACCAAAGATAGGTTAGATAGTCGGTAACGAAAAGACTCGCTGACCCACTCCTCTCCTGTATTCATTCCCGTCTTTGAAAATATTAAACCAAACAAGCTAAAGATTATTAGGTATATTTCACCAGGACCCCAGGTTCGATCTCCGGAGGGGGACAGAGACGGGCGGGCACGCTTCGTTTCACCTGATTCAGCTGTTCACCTAATTGTAAATAACTTTAATATCAGCATATTATTACCAACTCATAATCACAAAGTCAATCGCTTTTATATAAAAATAAAACATATATTACAAATATTTTATATTCCTACAAACGAACTTAGAACAAAACGCAGAAAATGATTAAGTCTAAGAATCTGCTATTCGAGTAGACAATTTTGTACACTACATAGTTTTAGCTAGACGCAATTTGTAATTATTCTTGTTTTAATTTGTTTTTTATGTGCTTTGAATTTTGTTTGGAAACCATTATACATTTTGATTTATAATTTTCTGTTTTCCTTTTCAAGGTGTGTATAAGAGGCCACAAAGGGACATGATTAGTGGCCAGGATTAGTTATTTGTGTGGGTGAAGACATGCATGGCAGCCACCTGCCGTCCCTGCACCTTGTGAGACTATGGCAGCCACCTGCCGTCCCTGCACCTTGTGAGACTATGGCAGCCTCCTGCCGTCCCTGCACCTTGTGAGACTATGGCAGCCACCTGCCGTCCCTGCACCTTGTGAGACTATGGCAGCCCCCTGCCGTCCCTGCACCTTGTGAGACTATGGCAGCCCCCTGCCGTCCCTGCACCTTGTGAGACTATGGCAGCCCCCTGCCGTCCCTACACCTTGTGAGACTATGGCAGCCCCCTGCCGTCCCTGCACCTTGTGAGACTATGGCAGCCACCTGCCGTCCCCACACCTTGTGAGACTATGGCAGCCACCTGCCGTCCCTACACCTTGTGAGACTATGGCAGCCCCCTGCCGTCCCTGCACCTTGTGAGACTATGGCAGCCTCCTGCCGTCCCCACACCTTGTGAGACTATGGCAGCCACCTGCCGTCCCTACACCTTGTGAGACTATGGCAGCCCCCTGCCGTCCCTGCACCTTGTGAGACTATGGCAGCCCCCTGCCGTCCCTGCACCTTGTGAGACTATGGCAGCCCCCTGCCGTCCCTGCACCTTGTGAGACTATGGCAGCCCCCTGCCGTCCCTGCACCTTGTGAGACTATGGCAGCCCCCTGCCGTCCCTGCACCTTGTGAGACTATGGCAGCCCCTGCCGTCCCTGCACCTTGTGAGACTATGGCAGCCCCCTGCCGTCCCTGCACCTTGTGAGACTATGGCAGCCCCCTGCCGTCCCCCACACATTGTGAGACTATGGCAGCCCCCTGCCGTCCCTGCACCTTGTGAGACTATGGCAGCCCCCTGCCGTCCCCCACACATTGTGAGACTATGGCAGCCCCCTGCCGTCCCTGCACCTTGTGAGACTATGGCAGCCCCCTGCCGTCCCTCACACCTTGTGAGACTATGGCAGCCACCTGCCGTCCCTCACACCTTGTGAGACTATGGAAGCCCCCTGCCGTCCCTGCACCTTGTGAGACTATGGCAGCCCCCTGCCGTCCCTGCACCTTGTGAGACTATGGCAGCCTCCTGCCGTCCCTGCACCTTGTGAGACTATGGCAGCCCCCTGCCGTCCCTGCACCTTGTGAGACTATGGCAGCCTCCTGCCGTCCCTGCACCTTGTGAGACTATGGCAGCCACCTGCCGTCCCCACACCTTGTGAGACTATGGCAGCCACCTGCCGTCCCTGCACCTTGTGAGACTATGGCAGCCCCCTGCCGTCCCTGCACCTTGTGAGACTATGGCAGCCACCTGCCGTCCCCACACCTTGTGAGACTATGGCAGCCCCCTGCCGTCCCCACACACCTTGTGAGACTATGGCAGCCTCCTGCCGTCCCTGCACCTTGTGAGACTATGGCAGCCTCCTGCCGTCCCTGCACCTTGTGAGACTATGGCAGCCTCCTGCCGTCCCTGCACCTTGTGAGACTATGGCAGCCTCCTGCCGTCCCTCACACACCTTGTGAGACTATGGCAGCCCCCTGCCGTCCCTGCACCTTGTGAGACTATGGCAGCCCCCTGCCGTCCCCACACCTTGTGAGACTATGGCAGCCCCCTGCCGTCCCTGCACCTTGTGAGACTATGGCAGCCCCCTGCCGTCCCCACACCTTGTGAGACTATGGCAGCCCCCTGCCGTCCCTGCACCTTGTGAGACTATGGCAGCCTCCTGCCGTCCCTCACACACCTTGTGAGACTATGGCAGCCCCCTGCCGTCCCCCACACACCTTGTGAGACTATGGCAGCCCCCTGCCGTCCCTGCACCTTGTGAGACTATGGCAGCCCCCTGCCGTCCCTGCACCTTGTGAGACTATGGCAGCCCCCTGCCGTCCCCCACACACCTTGTGAGACTATGGCAGCCCCCTGCCGTCCCCCACACCTTGTGAGACTATGGCAGCCCCTGCCGTCCCTACACCTTGTGAGACTATGGCAGCCCCCTGCCGTCCCCACACACCTTGTGAGACTATGGCAGCCTCCTGCCGTCCCCCACACCTTGTGAGACTATGGCAGCCCCCTGCCGTCCCCCACACCTTGTGAGACTATGGCAGCCTCCTGCCGTCCCTTACACCTTGTGAGACTATGGCAGCCTCCTGCCGTCCCCCACACCTTGTGAGACTATGGCAGCCCCCTGCCGTCCCCCACACCTTGTGAGACTATGGCAGCCTCCTGCCGTCCCCACACCTTGTGAGACTATGGCAGCCTCCTGCCGTCCCCACACCTTGTGAGACTATGGCAGCCCCCTGCCGTCCCCACACACCTTGTGAGACTATGGCAGCCCCCTGCCGTCCCCACACCTTGTGAGACTATGGCAGCCCCCTGCCGTCCCACACACCTTGTGAGACTATGGCAGCCCCCTGCCGTCCCCACACCTTGTGAGACTATGGCAGCCTCCTGCCGTCCCTCACACCTTGTGAGACTATGGCAGCCCCCTGCCGTCCCCCACACACCTTGTGAGACTATGGCAGCCCCCTGCCGTCCCTCACACCTTGTGAGACTATGGCAGCCCCCTGCCGTCCCTCACACATTGTGAGACTATGGCAGCCCCCTGCCGTCCCCACACACCTTGTGAGACTATGGCAGCCCCCTGCCGTCCCCACACACCTTGTGAGACTATGGCAGCCCCCTGCCGTCCCTCACACCTTGTGAGACTATGGCAGCCCCCTGCCGTCCCTCACACCTTGTGAGACTATGGCAGCCCCCTGCCGTCCCCACACCTTGTGAGACTATGGCAGCCTCCTGCCGTCCCCACACACCTTGTGAGACTATGGCAGCCCCCTGCCGTCCCCACACCTTGTGAGACTATGGCAGCCCCCTGCCGTCCCCCACACCTTGTGAGACTATGGCAGCCTCCTGCCGTCCCTGCACCTTGTGAGACTATGGCAGCCCCCTGCCGTCCCCACACCTTGTGAGACTATGGCAGCCCCCTGCCGTCCCTCACACATTGTGAGACTATGGCAGCCCCCTGCCGTCCCCACACACCTTGTGAGACTATGGCAGCCTCCTGCCGTCCCCACACCTTGTGAGACTATGGCAGCCCCCTGCCGTCCCCACACACCTTGTGAGACTATGGCAGCCCCCTGCCGTCCCCCACACCTTGTGAGACTATGGCAGCCTCCTGCCGTCCCCACACCTTGTGAGACTATGGCAGCCCCCTGCCGTCCCTGCACCTTGTGAGACTATGGCAGCCCCCTGCCGTCCCCACACCTTGTGAGACTATGGCAGCCCCCTGCCGTCCCCACACCTTGTGAGACTATGGCAGCCCCCTGCCGTCCCCCACACCTTGTGAGACTATGGCAGCCTCCTGCCGTCCCCACACCTTGTGAGACTATGGCAGCCCCCTGCCGTCCCTGCACATTGTGAGACTATGGCAGCCCCCTGCCGTCCCTCACACCTTGTGAGACTATGGCAGCCCCCTGCCGTCCCCACACCTTGTGAGACTATGGCAGCCCCCTGCCGTCCCCACACCTTGTGAGACTATGGCAGCCCCCTGCCGTCCCTGCACTTTGTGAGACTATGGCAGCCCCTGCCGTCCCCACACATTGTGAGACTATGGCAGCCTCCTGCCGTCCCCACACACCTTGTGAGACTATGGCAGCCTCCTGCCGTCCCCACACACATTGTGAGACTATGGCAGCCCCCTGCCGTCCCTGCACCTTGTGAGACTATGGCAGCCTCCTGCCGTCCCCACACACCTTGTGAGACTATGGCAGCCTCCTGCCGTCCCCACACCTTGTGAGACTATGGCAGCCCCCTGCCGTCCCCACACATTGTGAGACTATGGCAGCCCCCTGCCGTCCCCCACACCTTGTGAGACTATGGCAGCCTCCTGCCGTCCCTCACACCTTGTGAGACTATGGCAGCCTCCTGCCGTCCCCCACACACCTGTGAGACTATGGCAGCCCCCTGCCGTCCCCCACACACCTTGTGAGACTATGGCAGCCCCCTGCCGTCCCCCACACCTTGTGAGACTATGGCAGCCCCCTGCCGTCCCCCACACCTTGTGAGACTATGGCAGCCCCTGCCGTCCCCACACCTTGTGAGACTATGGCAGCCCCCTGCCGTCCCCCACACCTTGTGAGACTATGGCAGCCCCTGCCGTCCCCACACCTTGTGAGACTATGGCAGCCCCCTGCCGTCCCCACACCTTGTGAGACTATGGCAGCCCCCTGCCGTCCCCACACACCTTGTGAGACTATGGCAGCCCCCTGCCGTCCCCACACACCTTGTGAGACTATGGCAGCCCCCTGCCGTCCCCCACACACCTTGTGAGACTATGGCAGCCCCCTGCCGTCCCCACACACCTTGTGAGACTATGGCAGCCCCCTGCCGTCCCCACACACCTTGTGAGACTATGGCAGCCCCCTGCCGTCCCCACACATTGTGAGACTATGGCAGCCCCTGCCGTCCCCACACCTTGTGAGACTATGGCAGCCCCCTGCCGTCCCCCACACACCTTGTGAGACTATGGCAGCCCCCTGCCGTCCCCACACATTGTGAGACTATGGCAGCCCCTGCCGTCCCCACACCTTGTGAGACTATGGCAGCCCCCTGCCGTCCCCCACACCTTGTGAGACTATGGCAGCCCCCTGCCGTCCCCACACATTGTGAGACTATGGCAGCCTCCTGCCGTCCCCACACACCTTGTGAGACTATGGCAGCCCCCTGCCGTCCCCCACACCTTGTGAGACTATGGCAGCCCCCTGCCGTCCCCCACCTTGTGAGACTATGGCAGCCCCCTGCCGTCCCCACACATTGTGAGACTATGGCAGCCTCCTGCCGTCCCCTCACACCTTGTGAGACTATGGCAGCCTCCTGCCGTCCCCACACACCTTGTGAGACTATGGCAGCCCCTGCCGTCCCTGCACCTTGTGAGACTATGGCAGCCCCTGCCGTCCCTCACACCTTGTGAGACTATGGCAGCCTCCTGCCGTCCCCACACCTTGTGAGACTATGGCAGCCCCTGCCGTCCCTCACACCTTGTGAGACTATGGCAGCCCCCTGCCGTCCCCCACACACCTTGTGAGACTATGGCAGCCC
>WNGS01002474.1:215398-226690 GCA_020271785.1 Procambarus virginalis
TTGTTAGGGCGCCAAGGTGTTGCGCTGCCTGCCACCTACGCGGCGACCGGTGCCTGTTGCCTCTGGGGACGGTGTACTTTTGCGGGGTTTTTCTTTTGTTTTGTTTTACTTTGCCTGGTGGAGGTCTGCCTTGTGGGCCATAGTTCCCCTGGTATTGTTTTGGTGGCCCTCTGCTAGGCCCCCGTGCTTGTACACGTCCCAGGGGTTTTCAGTATTAATCTTTACCCTTGTTTTTGGGTTTCTTCACCGGTTAGCAACACCTTGCCCGGGCTTCCCGTAGTTGCTAACCTACGGGCCCTGGAAACCCCTGTCGGGGCTCGGGGACCCATGGATGCGTCTCCCGAGTTCCAGCCTGCCTTGTGCGGGTTTGAAGGTTGCGGTGTGCCCTTGTCTCAGGGTGACTGTCACCTGTTTTGCCTCCGTCATGCTGCCTGTTGGGTCAATGACACCTTTGACCCAGAGTCTTGCGAGTCGTGTTCTCTGCTTGTGCTCCAGTTTTACTCTGAGGATGTTCCTATTAGGGTACAGGCAGCATCAGCGTTGCATGTTAGGTTTAGGTTATTGCAACGCGCTAGGTTAGTTTCCCACCTGGATGCCCCGAGGCTGCCCCGTTTTGGTTTTCGGGACCCTGACCTGGGGGCGTTGGTCGCTATGGCTCTGACTCCAGCCGCGCCCTCTGGTCCTTCCCCTGTGGTTCTTCCTGAGCCTCCCCCCCTGTGTCCGGCTCCGAAACGTCGGAAGGTTTCGGCATCGGCGCAGGGTTTCGTTGGTGGTGAGACTCGGGCTGCTTCGGGGGCTGCCCCATCCGGGTGGGGGACGGAGGCATTTGAGCCGATACCTCCTACCGAGGCTTCTGGGTCCCACCAGCAGACCCCCTTCTTGTCAGCCTTTCCCTTGGACTCTGCCTTTTCTTCAGGGGTAGAGGGTTTGGAGGACGGCTCCGCCCCGGGTCCCGATGTGGGGGATCCTGGGGCTGGGGAGGAGTCGACCTGGGGGCCTTGGGCTCCTTGTGACCCTGCTTGGGTGCTTTTGCCTTCCCCGCGGGGCTTACTGTTGCAGGGGGAGGGGTTTTCTTACCCCCTTCCCTGTATGAGTATGATTTGGGTTCGGCTCCTCCCCGGGTTCGGTTCCGGGTGCCTTTGGGTACTTCGGATCCGTCTTTTCAGGGGTTTGCTACTTCCCGTCTCTCCGCGAAGGTGGCTCGGGAAGCTCTTGCTGCATACCTCTGCCGAGACCCGGATTATGCCTCCCCGATGGATCCGTCCTCGTTTGAGTTCGGTTCTTCTTCCCGTTTTTGGGTGCGTTTGGAGGTTCCGGAGTCTTCCTGGCTAGCAGACTGCCCTCTCTTTTCGTTGGGGGCGTGGCATGGGTTCTGTCGGACCCGCACGCTTGATTGGCGAGAAACTGCTAGTTTTCTGCAGGTTTACTTGGGGGGCGAGTTTGAGCACCTTAATGCGTGTTTATTCGCTCCCGTGCTTTCTCGGGATGTTGGTCTTTTCCAGCTTCATGTGCAGGTTCCTCAGCTTTCGGCTTCGTTGGTTGCGGAGGATTTGCGCTCCCGTGGGCATTTGGCTTCGGTCTTGCGTTTCTTTTCCCTTCTCGAGCTGTCTTCGGCTTGGCTTGAGGAGGATGTGGGAGCGTTGAGTGAAGGGCCTTCGTCCGGGGCGCTGTCTTCGGCAGCTCGGGCTTCCGCTGCTCTGTTGAAGCTTTTTGCGCCCATCCTGAAGGAAGCGGTGTCTCTGTTCTTTGCTTCTCGCCTCGCGTGCCGTCAGGCTGTGCTCGCCCTCTCTTTGGATTCCGCTTGGGCCCTGGCTCTTAGGTTTTCGTCTCCGTTTTGTCCGTTGCTGTTTGCAGAGTCTGCGGTCTCTCAGTTTCTGCACGCGGCTTCGTCTAGTTGTCGCCCTATGGCGGACTTGTTGCTTCTCCGGAGCGGTACTTCTCGTCGGTCTCGGAGAGGTCGTGCCAGGGTTCCGGGGTCCGCTGGTCGGGGTAGGCCATTGGTGCCAGTTTCTGAGCCGTCGTTCCCTTCGGGGCCAGCGTCGTCTGGTCGGCGCGGTGATCGCTCTGTTCGACGGTTGGGTTCTCGTAAGGGGCGTCGGCCCTTTCGCGGTTTGCCCCGTTGACGGGGCGATGGGGGGGAGGCTCGCTCTGTTTGCCCACGCTTGGTCCCACGATTTGTGGGCCTTTTCGGTCGTGTCATCCGGCCTGCGGTGGCGTTGGGCGACTCGTCCTCCTTTGGGGGGCTCGGGGTTAACAGGGCAGGTTTCTTCCCCTGCGCTTCGTCAAGTCATCTTGGAGTGGGTGCGCTTGGGCGTGGTCGAAACGACTACGTCCCTCAGATGGGTTTCCCGTCTGTTTCCAGTGCCGAAACGGGACTGTGCGGATCTGAGGTTCATTCTGGACTTGTCCCGTCTGAACCCCTGGATTCCTTGCCCCTCCTTTCGGATGACTACTCTGTCTCAGGTCCGGCTTCTGTTGGAGCCGGGTGCTTGGATGGTGTCCCTGGACCTCAAGGACGCGTATTGGCACGTTCCTATTCATCCGGGGTTCAGGGACTGGTTAGGTTTCGTGGTGGGGCATCAGGCTTACCGTTTTCGGTGCCTCCCTTTTGGCTTGAATCTGGCACCTCGCGTTTTCACGCGTCTGACCCGGGTTGTGGTGACCCGTCTGCGTCTTCTAGGGATTCGGGTTTTGGCCTACCTCGACGACTGGCTGGTGTGGGCTCCCAGTCGGTCCGCGTGTCTGCTCGCCAGGGATGTGGTTCTTTCCCAGCTCGCCAGGTTCGGGTTCCTGGTGAACTGGAGGAAGTCCCATCTGGTTCCTTCCCGGGTTCGGACCTGGCTGGGTCTTCTTTGGGATTCTCGGACCGCTTCCTTGTCTCTCCCTCCTGGGGCGTTGCAGCGGCTGCGGGACCGCCGTCTGCTGTTTCTGAAGGGGTCCCGGGTCACTCGGCGGTTGCTCGAGCAGTTGTGCGGGAGTCTCAACTTCGCCATGCTAGTCTACCCGCCGGGTCGGGTTTGGCTTCGGCGTCTGTTTTGGTTCCTTCGGGACGTCCTTTCCGCCTCTCTCGCGATCGTTGGGTTCGTCCTCCGTGGTTCTTACGCCGGTTGCTGCGTCACCGGCTTCCTCTTCGGTGTTTTCGGGGTTCGGTGCCTTGGCGCCTCCCCGAGCCCTCGCTCGATGTGTTCACGGACGCGTCGTCCCTCGGCTGGGGTTTTGTGACCAGTGCTCACCAGGCAGGCCAGGGTCGGTGGGGTCCGTCATTCCGTCGGGCTCACAGCACGGTTCGGGAGTTCGCGGCTGTCTGGTTCGCTCTTCGGAGGATTCGGGTCGCTCAGGGTTCGACCATTCGCCTCCATTCGGACTGTTCTCCAGTGGTTCATTGCCTGAACCGCGGAGGTTCTCTTCGGTCCTTGGCTCTGTGGGGTTGGTCCCTTCGAGTGGTTCGTCTACTGGATTCTCGGGGTTTGGCTCTCCGTGCGGTTCACGTCCGGGGAGTGTCCAACGTTCTGGCGGACGGTCTGTCTCGCTTCATTCCCCTGTCCACGGAGTGGACGGTCGACGACGACTCGTTTCGTTGGATCTGCCAGACGTACGGTCTCCCAGATGTGGACCTCTTCGCGTCGGCGTGGTCTCGGCGTCTCCCGATTTATGTGACTCCCTTCCCCGACTGCGAGGCGTTCGCGGTGGATGCCTTTCAGCAGGACTGGTCGAGGTGGGGTTACCTGTACCTCTTTCCTCCGGTCCAGCTGTTGCTTCGAGTTCTGGTTCAATTGGAGACTTTCTCAGGGAGAGTAGTCCTTGTGGCCCCTTGGTGGCCAGCCCAGCCTTGGTTTCCAGTGCTTCTCGCTCGGTGCCCGAACCCGGGACGTTTCCCGCGGCTCCGCCTCTTTCAGCAGGTCGGTCCGGTCCGGTACAGGGCTGGTTCGCCCTTCTCCTCTGCTCTTCGCGTCTGGTCTTTTTGACGCGGGTGTATCACCATTTCTATGGTGATCAGGTGGCTTCATTGATGGTGTCCCACCTGAGAGCTTCGTCTCGGCGGCAGTATGAAGTTTCCTGGCGTTCTTTTCGCCATTTTCTGGCTCTTCGTAGGTTGTCTTTTCTTTCGGATCGGGTTGTTTTGTCCTTTCTTGGCTTTTTCAGGACCGTCATTTGATGCCTAATACTGTCGCCTCGTATCGTGCGGCGCTGGCGGAGCCGCTCGCGCTTGCTTTTGGGGTGGATGTCACATCCGCCCCTTTTCGTAAGCTTTCTCGTGCTATGTTTCACCTCCGGCCTGCTCATGCGCCTCCTGAGCCGTCCTGGTCCTTGGACCGGGTGCTCTCCTATCTTTCCTCCTCTCGTTTTGTGGTGGCCCCTTCGGTTCCTGATTGTTTTTCCAAGGCTTTGTTTTTGTTGGCTTTGGCCTCTGGGGGCCGGGTAGGGGAGCTTCATGCTCTCCTCCGGCGCAGGGGTTTCTGCTCTTTCGGTCCTGGGGGTAGGTTTGTCCGTTTACAGCCTTCTCCTTCTTTTCTGGCGAAGAACGAGACGGCTGCTTTCCGGAGGGGTCCATGGGTCATTGATGCTTGGTTGGTTCGGCCGGGGGTGCATCATGTGTTGTGTCCTGTTGCGGCGCTTCGCCGTTACTTGCGCGCTTCGGCCGGTGTGGCTGGGGATGCGCTTTGGGTTGATCCAGTTTCCCTCGTTCCCTGTTCCAGGGCTCGGGTCTCCCAGGTTGTCCGCAGGGTTATTAAATCTAGCCAGCCTGCGGTCTATCCTCGCGCCCATGACGTTAGGAAGTTTGCGGCTTTGGCTGCTGTGTTTGGTAATATGTCTTGGGCACATATTCGGGCGCGTGGTTTTTGGAAATCGAACAGGGTCCTGGCCGCCCGTTATTTGGTGAACGTCCCTGCTCCTCGGCGTTCTTGTGTTGCTTTGGGTCGCAGGTTGCAGCCAGTTGTCTCGACTTCGCGTTGAGGAGTTTGTGGCCGCCGCCTCCCGGGTAAGTCCCCTTTTTTCCTTCTCTTTGGGTAATTAGCTCCAGGGAGCCGTAGGGGCTCCCCACAGAAAACCAGCGTTGAATGTAATGAAACGCCATTTTCTGGGTGAGCCCCGGAGGCTCCCTGGCTACCCTCCCTCCCGTCCGGTCGGCGGATTTTTCGCGTTGGTTGAAGCCTAGTTTCCGAACTGACGGCAGCCGGCGCGGTGAGGTCCGGGGCCCCCCCCTCCCCCTCCCGGGGAGGGGAGGGCTGCGCGGACAACCGGCGCGGCAGTAAAGTGATTGTTTGATTGTTTTCCTTGTGATTGTAGGGAGTTTTTCTACCTTTCTGTTCGGTTTGTTGTAGTTTTCTACCATGTGGGGTTTGTTTTGTTACGCCTACCTTTCTGGGTGCCTAACCCCGGTCGATGGCAGATAAGGAAAACCCCCAACTATATGGGGTTTTCCAGGGCCATTGCTCCCTGAAACCTCTCTGAAGGGGCCAGGTTCTGGCGCTGGTCCCTGGTAGGTCTGAACTCCATAGCTAGTGTCCCGGTCTAACATAACATACATTAGCCCGATAAGCTCCAGGGAGCCTCCGGGGCTCACCCAGAAAATGGCGTTTCATTACATTCAACGCTGGTTTTTTGGCGGTCCTTCCTTTTCCTTCTGTCCCTTCGGTAGCTGCATTTGCTGGCATGGTCTTGTCCTTCTCTTGTAGAGGTTCAGGGCCATCGTCTTGCCCCATACTGTCGCCTCGTATCCTACGGTGCTGGAGGAGCTGCTTCAGCATGCTTTCAATATTGGTGTTACGTCTGTGCCATTTTGCAAGCTGTCTCATGCGTTGTTCACCTCCGGTTTGCTTGTGCGCTGCCTGAGCTGTCCTGGTCTTCGGACAGAGTGCTCTCTTTTTCTTTTCTTCTCCATGGTTTGTTGTGGCCGCTTTGGTTCAGGAGTATTTTTCGGAGGTTCTCTTACCGTTGGCATTGGCCTCTAGGGGTAGAGTCTGTGGACTTCATGCTCTCCTCCGGCGCAGGGGTTTTCTGCTCCTTCAGTCATGGCGTTAGGTTGTTTGTCTACAGCTGTCTCCTTTTCTGGTGGTGATTGAGGGCGCTGCTTTCTGGAGGGGTCCTTCGGTTATGGATGTTTGGTTGGTCGGGCTGGGGGTGTATCATTTTTATGTCCGGTTGCGGCCCTCCACCGTTCATTGTGTGCCTCGGCCTCGGTGTCTGGGGACACACTTTGGGTTGCTCCGGTTTCCTTTCTTCCCTGTTCGCGGATGCGGGTCTCCCAGGTTATCTGCAGGGTTGTTACGGTTAGCCAGCCTGTGGTCTATCCCAGTGCCCATGACGTTTCCAAGTTTGCTGCTCTTGCTGCAGTTTTTGGCAAAGTGTTCTGGGCTGACATTCGGGCGCGGGGATTTTTGCGGTCGAACAGGGTCCTGGCTGCTCGATATCTCGTGAACATTCCTGGACCTAGTCGGGGCTCGTGTTGCTTTGCAGCCAGTTGCCTCGACTTAGCATTGAGAAGTAAGCAGCGACTGCCTCCCGGAGGCTCCCCTGCATCCCTCCCTCCCTCCCCCCGGTCAGCGGGTTTTTCACGTGTTTTGACATCCAGCCTCAGAACTGAAGGGTGGATAGCCAGGTGGGGGTCTGGGGATCCCCCTTCCCCCTCCCGGGGAAGGGGGAGCTGCACAGACAGCGGCGCGGCGATGTGTGACGTCATGCTCGTTTGCTCGTTTCTTAGTTCTATCCACTTGTTCGGCTTTTGGTAGCAATTTTCACCAGAATAGGGGTTTGTTTTAGGATGCTTACCTTTTTGGGTGCCTGACTTGGACGATGGCAGACATAGAATGCTTCCAACCACATTGGGGTTTCTATAGGCCATTGCTCCCCATGCCTCTCTGAGGGGCCAGGTTCTGGCTTGTGTCCCCTGTAGGCCCACAGAACTCCATACACATGACTGATGCCAAAGTCTGACATAAGCATATCAGCCTGGATAAGTTCTGGGGAGCCTCTGGGTCTCACCCAGAAAATGGCGTTTCATTACCTTTAACGCTGATTTTTTATGTAAGGAAGAGGGGTTAAGCTGGGGGAAGGGGATGGGGGAGAGGTTAACGTGAGAGACAAGACAAGGGGAAGGGTAAGAGGAAGGTTGAGGGGTAGGGAGGATGAGTGTAAAGGTGAACGGGGAGGGGCGAGAGTTTAGGATGAGGGGAGAAGGAGGAGGAAAGGTCAGGAGAAGAAAGGTAAGGGGGATGGGGAAGACGAGGGAGGGGGAGGGCACCCGAGCACCACCGGGTATCAACTAGGCAGTTACCTCATGTGGCTGAACAGGAAAACTTAAGACTGGATTCCTGGACCTTGGACTTGCAGCTTTCCAGGATAGCTTTATCTGGACAACATGCAGATGAGAGGGATGGGGTTACCTATATAGTACAGGTTTGCATGCTCATTTTCACAAACATTCACCTAACTTCAGTACTGTACTTCTAATGATCTGTGTACACCATAGCTGCTTCTCCATCTGCATTGTTTGCAAAGAAGTGCAGCTTTGCCTTTTTTTTTACTAGGAAGCAAGTTGGATTTAAATTGATCTTTATTTTGTTGTATCTAGACTATAATAAGTAAGAAAATGGTAAAACTGTATAGAAGATTTATGTTTATTCCTATTTCAGAAATCCCAATTAAAGTACATTTAATAGGTAACATTTTAAAGATATCTTGAAATAGCTCAATGTAAAGTAGAATGGCTTTTCCTTTTCACGTTGATGAGCTGGCTATTTTCAAAATTTTCATTGCTAATTTTAATTAAATATTTGAAACATATGGCATGTCATATAGTACAATTTTAATTGAAATTACAATACTATTATCTTGTTTAATTTTGCATTCCATAGTTTGGAATCTTGCTGGTGGTCTTGGTGTGTTTGGTGGTGAAGATGCTGTGGACGATGGAGAGGATGCCAATGCTGGTATTGAGATAACTCTCATGGATACCCAGCTGCGTCCATTTGTATTTTTCTCCGGCCAGGGTGAGCTGATGGGGCACGTTTGGTCTGGAACAGGTTCGGAGAGAACAACTGCTCTTCAGGTAAGTTTACTAATTCAACTTATTTAAATTTAGAATTTGGTTTGGGGGCTCAAGTGTTAAATATACTGTATATAATATATCTAAATTCAGTTGAATTATGAATTTTGGCACAGGAGAAATTGTGTTTCATCAAAAGTACTACTGTTGTGATGGCTTTGGTTTCGGTATGCAATATTCCTAATGACATTTTTTTTGTCCTTGCAGGGCTCACTACTACTACAAGATCACCTGCAGACTGTGCCATTGCAGAATGGTTTAAATGCAGAGCTAATTCTCAATGGTGCCATTTCGTATGATTTTTCAGGCCAGATCCAAGTGTCTCTGTGGAACCGAAATGCTCATAGCTTAGTGGAAATTGGGTAAATATTTTGTTCTCTTTATAGAGAAGACAACACAGAGTTAATGTATAAGATATCACTTGGGCTGCTTGGATAGTAATATCCTTTGACATCTGAATCTTGCAAGTACTATATTTGCATGAGTATTAAGAGCATTTTTTTGGGAGGGCCTTCTCTCCCTCAGTGGCTTTGTGAGCTAGCTGCCCAGTTAACTCCACACCTGTCATGCCACACCAGGCCCTTATGAGGCATAAGTATTCCTTTGGCGTGCTGGGAGGAAGAAAAAGAAAGGGTTTTTCTCCAACGATTGCCCCTTCCTTGCTAGTTGTGGAGGAAATTGTGCACTTGTTTTCCAAACCATTTCCTTCTTTTCTGGGAGTTCTGTGGGTATAGTTTCTCCTTAATAAGGGAATGCCTGTCGGTCTTCTAAGCTATCTGATGTGGATCCTTGCTTAGCTCATGGGGGTACTTTTTTTTTTTTTTTTTTTTTTTTTTTTTTGCTAGTTTTTTTCTGTTGTGTATTTCTTAGCGGTTTGGCAGCATTCTTGGCCTTGTCTTCTACTCCTGTTTTATGCCAAGGGATTTTTGTGGTCCATCTGGAGGTTGTGCATTCCTGCTCCTCAGATATCACAAGTCTGTGATATCGATGCATATGTGGTGCTTTGGTCATGTTTCAATGAGAACACTTGGTTTCTCCTGGGATGACCATTCCATCTTTCCTGGGGTCATCAGGTTCACTCCCCAGTTGCCCTGTGGCTGTTTGGCACCTCTGATTTTTCCTGGCACTCTTGAATGATTGAAGTTTGTCATCAGCAGGAGTGCATCCTGATTAGGGAATTAGTGAGTTTTTTTTTCTTGCTGGCCCCCTTACCCCTCACTGGGGCTCTGCTGTCCAACTCTATAGTAGCTGCACTCAATTGTTTTTCATCTCACTTGAAGGATTTTGGCATATAGCCTTCTGATGTGGTTTTAGGACTCGTGTGTGCAGCCTAGCCTCTGTTTTTTTGGTGGCCAGCTGAATCTTGTTTTCTGGGTATTTAGCCCATTGTCTGGTCATGTGTGGTTTTACTCAACTTGGCTCTCCCATCAGTTCAGTCGAGGATTTGCTCTCAAGGGTCAGACTCTTCAGCAATCTTTTTTGTCTGTGTAGTTGTGTCTGTCAGGTCATTGCCCCCTGCACATAATGGCATAACTGCCGACCTATCACAGTATTCAAATTAATTCAACAAGCTCCTTCAAAGATACATGATCAACCAGGCTGCAATTTGTACATCAGGCTGCAACACAGCCGCATCAAACAGCAAGGTTGATCAAACCAGCAATCAGAGGCCTGATCAGAGACTGGGTTGCATGGACACTGATCCCCAAAATTGTCAACAATTGTCTGAATGTCTATTGGGGGGGCCTGATGGCTAGTCTTCTGGTGTTGCATTTCTTTTGTACCATGGGTGACAGTATGCAGTGGCTGGGTCTACCTTTCACCTTTTCTTGTCTCTGCCATCTTGTTGATGTTCATTGTGATATCTCTATTTTCTGTGGGGAAGCCCTGTTGACTCCCTGGAGCTATTTGACTGATATTAGCTGATATAGTATGGGCTTCAGCCATATGGAGTTGTCATGCCTACTGGAGGCCACTAGCTAGAACATAGTCCCCTAGTAGGTAGGCTCTTCAAACAGACCTCTCCTGGTAGAAATTGCAACCGAGACCAAACAGAGGCTAGACCCCCAAAGAAAAACCAGCTAACAAGCAACACGTAATCACACTGCGTGCCGCTCATTGCCCCCCTTCCCCCCAGGAGGGGGAGAGTGGGTCCCAGCCCAATGAGCCGGCAGCCGGACCATCAGTTTGGAGGCTGAAAACGGAAACAAAAGCCCACCGACCGAGGGGAGGGAGGATGACAGGTTGCCTCCGGGGCTCTACCCAAAAAATGACATTTCATTACATTCAAAGCTGGTTTTCTGTGGTGGAGCCTCTGTCGGCTTCCTGGAGCTAACTACCCAAAGAAGAAAGAGAGGGACTTACCTGAGAGGCGGCTGCGCCACACCACTGAGCAACCAAGGCTGGCGCTCGCAGCATGAGCGCACAGCACTGCTGTTCAGCGTGTGACCACAGCATCACCTAATAATGTCAAAATATATATATAACTTGTATTATTTAGTTATGATAGTGTTATAGAAGAGCCTGAGTGTGATAATGACTGGGTACAATGTTCAAATATCAGTGATTCAATGCTGTTCACGATGTTCATAGCACTAGCCACAGCACCACAGCATTATTTCGTCCATCTAGGAATCTTCAAATGATTTCTTAGGTTCCTTTTCAAAATAAACATGTGGTCAATTATTCATTTACAGGAATTAGTGACCAGGATTGTGGTTATAATTAGCGTTGTGGTAGTATTGTGGAAGGAGGAATTTTGGTGAGGGAGGGAGGGCGAGAATTGAGGTAGCCTCATTGTGTGTGTGTGGCAGCCACTCTTGATTTGCTCACCATACTAGCTTAGTGGTTTGCTATGGGCAAAACATATGGACATGGGTATATATAGTGTGTGTATATAGTTTAAGAACAGCAACAGGAGAATGTTGAGAGGAGCTATTTTGGTGAGGGAGGTGACGTAATCGTAGCGTCGTCTGCTGTGTGATTTTCATGCGTGTATGGTGGCACTGTACTGATTGGACACAATACCGGCTTACTTGCATAGTTCTGGTAAATAAAACATGTAGATAGGTATATAGAACATGTGTAATAAGAACTATAACAGTATGGTGGGAGGAGCAATGTTGGCGAGTAAGATGTTGGAGTGAGGGAGACTGGCTGGGTGTGGCTGCTCTCACTGAGGTGTTCTGAATGTGTTCATGGCCAAATGCTCCCATTGGCCCATACGAGGCAAGCTGTTATTGCAT
>WNGS01002474.1:226715-257838 GCA_020271785.1 Procambarus virginalis
CTGTTTTTTAAATTTCTCATAGTGGCACTCAGCATGGTGTCCATGTTTGATCCTGTCAAGTAGAATTTTGAGACAAATGCCAGCAATGTATACTATAGTCTCTGGGTTGTTTGGAAGATCATGCATTTTGTGATTGATTGTACTCCATAAATATACATTCACTGCTGTCTCTGAGACTGGTTGTAATGAAATGTTGTCTGTATATTATTAACATTCTTGATTTGAGGTGCAATATTGTGTTTGCCACCTCGACTCCTATGACTTGATCCTCGTACATTGCTTTTATTTATTGATGTGGTTTCTTTAGTGCGAACGACACATAGCACCAAAATGACCTAGTTTTCTACACTCATAGCACTTCTTACCTTGTGCAGGACAAACATTATCTTGGTGTGGGTAGTCTCCTCCACAATTGTAACATTTATTATTGACAACCTCTGATGTGAGTCGTTGTGACTGCTTGAGTCTTGTTCCATGACTCCAGTTGTGATGTGGTTCTCGGCTCAATTTAATGTTAGGTTTGGCATGATATCTTCTATGATCATGGTGTCTCCCTGAACCTTACAATACTCTTGACTGTTAGTAACAGTGGCAGAAACCGTTTTTGGCACTGCACTCCATGCACGAGCATCACGTGCAGCATCTTCCATTCGACGAGCCATATCCAGTATCTTGTTAAGAGAACTTTCATCATCAACAAGTTCTAGAGCTCTTCGACAGACGTGTAGATGTGCATGTTTCAATTATTTGCTGTTTGATTTCTTTGTCAACATCAGCAAACTCACAGTGGGCTGCTAAACCCTGCAGACGTGTATGGTATTGATCAACAGTTTTCATTAGAGAGTTGTTTTGCTCTCCTGAAATGCATAATTTCCATAGCAGTATTTTGCCTTGGTTTGAAATGCTCAGTTAATTTGGCCTTGGCAGTGTCATAATCTTGGCACCACCAGTATCTTTCAGTGTATCAAAGATATCACAAACTCTATCACCTACATAATGAAGCAGAAAGGCACGCTTTCTTTCAGCACTTTTGATGTCAGAAACTATCAACAAATTTTCAAACCTTTTAAGCCATTTGACCCACCTCTGTGACAGGTTTGTCTGGTCACAGTCAGGATCAAATGCAGGAAACTGAGGTATATTTGCCATTTTTACTGAATGAATGTAAATTTATCACTTAAATGTTCCTCAGAATATATAACACTTTCTGCACTGTATATGTTATTTAAGAATTCACTGTAATTACTTTAATTTTGCAAAGCACACAAGCATTTTAATGCAAAAGTTCACAACAGTGCACAACACAGCAGCAACTGACTTCTTACCTAGCCCTTGTGTACATGTGTTGTTCCTACTCACAGCAACACAGCAGTTGTTAGCAGTTGGTACAGCAATTGGCAGCAGTAGGCAGCAGTAGGCAGCAGTTGGCAGCAGTAGGCAGCAGTTGGTTCACAGCGTGAAGAATTTTGTAGCCCGGAGCGTCGTTTCGTAACCAAAACATCGGGTTTTGTACACTGCATCAAAGCGTCGTTTCGTACACAGCGTCGGCAGATTCCTCTCTCACAGCAACACTCAGCACAGCTTGGGTAGCACACAGCATTGGCCAGCACACAGCAACGGCCAGCACACAGCAACGATCAGCACACAGCAACAGTCAGCACACAGCATGGGGTTGCATACAGCATCGGGTATGGTGCTCACAGACAGCTTCTCCTTCCTCCTCTCGGCGAGACAGCATGCTCCTTCCTTGTGTTTTGTTGAACAAAATACCTGCGTTCCCAGTTCATCCTCGTCGCCAGTGTGGTGTCTGTGTATAGCTGAGATAGTCTTGGTTGTAAGGTTGATGTAAAGTCATTCCTGGTTACTGACTTTAATACTTAAATAACTACATGATAGAGTAGCTCCCAAGCTGGTAGCGTCCTGTATGCTGTTTACCTTCTCTCTCTAGTGGCGTCCAGCCGCCGCACATAGAAAACGGATGGTACCATTTTCTGTGAACATGACAGGCTGTGCCACGGAATAGGAAACCAGGTATCAACCAGGCAAGACTGCACGAAGTGAGCATCGCCAAGTGTTCAGCGTCTTCAGAGGGAGACGAAGATATACATTGTGTAGTAATATTTCCCGTTTGTGACTTTTATTTATATATGGTGGTGGGAAAAGTATTATATATATAGAGAAAGTGATAAACTTGTGTATTTAATGTACCTCCCCTGTTTATTTTACTTGCATTACGGAGCTCACCCCTTGAAAGCCTCTACTAACATGGGGCCGGATACCCAAACTCTAATACTATCAGAAAAGAACCCGGTTGCGTCCCATTAAGGCCGTAACATAATTGGCATCCCCAGCGGGATCCGACCCCTTGTCAAGTACGTTTGACAGGGGTGGTAACGTAGTGCAATCCCCTGTGAATAATTCCCCTGTTTGTAATCATTAGGACGTTATATGTCCTGTTCAGTGCAGTGTGATCAAGTGCAGTATTGGCGAGTGCGGAGCTCGGTGTGATCAAGTGCAGTGTTGGCGAGTGCGGAGCTCGGTGTGATCAAGTGCAGTGTTGGCGAGTGCGGAGCTCGGTGTGATCAAGTGCAGTGTTGGCGAGTGCGGAGCTCGGTGTGATCAAGTGCAGTGTTGGCGAGTGCGGAGCTCGGTGTGATTAAGTGCAGTATTAGCGATTACAGTGCTCGGTGTGTTAAGTGCTCAAGTGAAGCGGTGTGTTAAGTGTTCGTGCACCACTTAAGTGATAATGGCGGAGAAAGTGACCATTGAGGATCTGGACGATGTTCAGGACTTTCTGAACAAGGAGGACTGTCTTGCCAGATTGAAATATCTGGGAAAGCAAGAACTTGTGCTAGTGAGTGCCTATCTGGAGATCAAAATACGCGAAAGTGATTCCCGTGTTGAGATCTTGTCGAAAGTTCACAAACATTTGAAGGCCTGAGAGAAGCAGGAAAGCGAGGCACAAAGTACAAAGGAAAGTGAGGTGGTAGCTTCCACTGAAAAGGAAGATAAAGGTAGTGACGGTGAAAGTGATGCGGGTGAACTGAATATAAGTTTTCTAACTGTCAAAATGCACACTTTAGAAATAAATCGGGAGATAGAGTGGAAAAAATTAGAAATAGAACGAAAAATGAAAGAAAAGAAAATAGCAAAGGAAATAGCTTTGAAAGATAAGGAAATGGAAATGAAACGTTTGGATTTACAAGAGAGAGAGAGAAGGAAAGAAGAACGACGAGAACGAGAAGAGCGAGAAAGAGAAAAAGAAGATAAAGAAAGAGAGAACGACGAGAACGAGAGGAACGTGAAAGAGAAGAAAAGGAGAAGGAAACTACACGAGTTAGAAGTGCTGCGATTAGGTGGTCAGAGGAAAACAACGGAAACACGTAGTTTCGATCCGGTAAGGAATATAAAGATGGTCCCTAAATTCAACGAAAAGGAAGTTTCAAAGTTCTTCGCTGCCTTCGAGAAGGTTGCTGCCTCTTTGGATTGGCCAAAGGAGAATTGGACCATCATGATACAATCCGTCTTGACTGGGAAGGCCCAAATTGCCTACTCCACGTTGTCCTTGATGACTCCAGTGATTACGACAAGGTGAAGAAGGTAGTGCTCATGGCTTCCAGTTGGTGCCTGAGGCTTCAGGAGTGGTGTGCTTCTCGAAAGGTGAAGACGAAAGAAGAACTCGAGCAGCTCATACTGTTGGAGGACTTCAAAGACTGCCTGTCCGGGGATCTGAAGACATACTTAGAGGAACAGCAGGTAGAGACCTTGAGTGCGGCAGCCACCATGGCTGAGGAGTACATCCTCACTCATCGATCCTCTACTAGATATGTCCCGAAGTGTCACCCACGTCTGTTTGTCAAATCTCGTTCAGAAGAAGAGACCTGTCCCACAAAGTGCTATGAAGCCTTCTTCTGCCTCAGCACATAGCAGCAATGTGCCCTTTCTGCCCGCAAGTCCAACACACTACTTTTCCTCCTTGGACTACGGTGTTTTGGACTGCTAGGACTAGTCCTTCGGGGACTACCTGGGGGCGTCTTCATAGCACTTTGTGGGACAGGTCTCTCTTCCTCCTCGATGGTCACTTTCTCTGCCATTATCACTTAAGTGGTGCACGAACACTTAACACACCGCTTCACTTGAGCTTCACTTCAACCCCAAAAACCCCAAGAGGAAACTGGAGATGCAGGAGCCCAGCGCAGGGACACTGGAGGAACCCCCATTGAACATGAGAGAGGCAAAAGGGGCTGCCCATAAGGTACCAAAACAGTCCCCGAAGCCAAACCCTGCCCAACGGGCAAAGTTTGTAACCCGATTCAATTTCCAAAGAAATTGGGCTCATAACCCGAAAAGTTAGTAAATAGGGGCATCCGTAAGACGAGGTGTCACTGTATTAGACTTTGGCATCAGTCAGTGCGAATGGAGTTCTTAGGCCTACCGGGGACCACGAGCCAGAACCTGGCCCCTCAGAGGCACGAGGAGCATTGGCCTATAGAAATACACATGTGATTTGGAGCATTCTATATCTGCCATCGACGACGGGTCAGGCACTCAGAAAGGTAAGAATCCAAAAAAAACACCTATTCTGGTTGAAACTACAACTAAAAGTCAAACGAGTGGACACCCCGAGTGGCACTCCCAAAGAAAAACAAGCAAACGAGCATGACGTCACCACGTGCTGCGCTGCCGTCTGTGCAGCTCCCCCCTCCCTGGGAGGGGAAGGGGGAGCCCCAGACCCCATACGCCAGCTACCCACACCTTAGTTCTCGGCTGATGTGTTTAAGGCTTGGTCGTGTGACTCTGGCTCCTGTTTCTTGTTCTCAGTGCTGTGCCTTGTGTCCTAGTGCTATCTTCAGGGTGGTGTGTGAGAGCTAGGAGTAATCTTCACAGGTACTCGGGCTGCATGCGCTTAGGGTTCCCTTCCCTAAGTGCCTTGTAAGTACGCCCTTGTGGCTTGGGGTTATCTTCCACAAGTCACCTTGGGGTCTACCTCTGTTGGTCATTTGCTGCTCGGTATTTGACCGCCTTGAGTGTGATGGGGGATTTCCTCCTCCCTTGTTTACCTTAGGGTAAGGTGTAGTCTGTGATGGTAGGGGCGCAGGGTATTGCACAGCTAGTTTTCACCTATTATAGCGGCCGGCTCTGTTCTGCCTAGGTACATTGTCCTCTTGTGGGGTTTTTCTTTTGTTTTTTGTTTTCCTGTCTGGTGTGGGGTTCTGCCTTTGGTTTGTTGCGCCTTATCTATACCTTAGGTTTATATATATCTGTGTTTCTGGGTGGTACCCCTGCTAGGCCCCTGTAAGTGGATACATCCCGGGGCTTCAGCATTTAGCAGTTTGATTGGTAGACTTGGGCGCCGGTTCGCAGTATCCTGCCTGGGCTTACCCTTAGTGATACCAGTCTAAGGGCTCTGGGAAGCTCAGCGGGGTGCAAACAGTCCAATGGATATGACCCCCTGGGTCTTCTCTCACCTTGTGCGAGTTTGATGGTTGCTCTGTCCCTTTCTCAGAGTGAGTCTCACTGTTTTTCCTTCGTCATGCTGCCAATTGGGTCAGCGACACCTTCGACCTAGAGTCCTGCGAGTTTTGCTGCTTGTTTGTGATTCATTTCACCCAGTCCACTGATGACTCTATCCGGGTGCAGGCAGCTTAGGCGTTGCATGCTAGATAAAGGTTGCTGCAACGTGTTCAGTTGATTGCTACCCCGGAAGCCCCGAGGCTACCCTGTTTTGCTTATAGGGACCCGGACTTGGGGTGTTGGTCGCTTCGGCCTTGGTTCAGTCCGCACCCCCTCGTTCTTCCCCTGCTTTGGTTCATTCTGGTCTTCCCCCTTTCCCCTGCTTCCGGCTCCGAAGCGTCTGAGGGCTTCGGGGTCGGGGCAGGGTTTAGAAGGTTCGGAGACTCGGGCAGTTTGGGGGAATTGGAGGCATTCGAGTTGGCTCCTCCATCCGTGGCGTTGGGTCTGACCAGTGGGCCCCCTTCCTTTCTTCCTATCCAGCTGCCCCGGCTTTTTCTTGTGAGGCTGGGGCTTTGGAGAACGACTCGGCCCCGGGTCTGGTGTGGAGGTTCCCGGGGTTGGGGAGGGGCGGACTTTGGGGGCCTTGGGCCCCATTGGACCCTTCCTGGGTTTCCTACCCTCCGAGAAGGGCTTACTGTTACAAGGAGTGGGGGGTTTCTTCCCCCCCCCCCCATCCTTTCCCTCTGCGTACGAGTTCGATTTGGTGTCGGCCCCTCCCTGGGTTCCGTTTCGTGTCCCTTCGGGTCCGTCGGGTTCCTTCCTTCGGGAGGTTTTTCGGCTTCCCACGTCTCGCCTACTGAGATGCGGGCGGCCATTGCGGCTTACCTCCTGTGCGACCCAGATTATGCCTCTATAATGGATCCGTCTTCCTTCAGGTTTGGGTCTTCGTCTTCATACTAGGTTCGTTATGAGGTTCTGGAGACGTCCTGGCTAGTGGACTGCCCTGTGTTGTTGTTGGATGCTTGGAGTACTTTCTGTTGTACCTGCATGCTTGAGTAGCGCAAGGCGTTGATGGTGGTCTAGGTTTACCTGGGGGGTGAATTCGAGCACCTCGATGAGTGTTTGTTTGCCCCCTGCCCTTCGGCGGGATGTTGGCATGGTTCACTTCACGTGCAGGTTCCCTCCCTTTTGGCTGCATTGGTGGCTGAGGACTTGCACGCTCGTTTCCTGCTGGCTTCGGTGTTTTTTTTTTTTTACCTCCTGGAGCTGTCTTCAGAGTGGATTTAGGAGGATGTGGAGGCGCTTCAGCTTTTCATGGTTCTGGTGCCTTGGTCTCGGCAGCACTTGTGTCGTCTGCACTACTGAAGCTGTTTGCGCCGATCCTGCGGGATGCGGTGTCGAAGTTTTTTCCTTCATGTCTCACATGTTGGCAGGTGATGCTCGCTTCCTCATTGGAATCTGCTTGAGCCCTGGCTCTTAAGTTTTTGCTCCTTATTGTCCTTAGCTGTTTACAGAGTCTGTGGTTGGGCAGTTTCTGCAGGCAGCCTTTTTCTAGTTGTCGTCCGAAGTGGACTTGTTGGTCCTTTGGGGGTCCACAGGGGGGGGGGTTCCTCCCAGAAGGGTCGTGCCTGGGCTTGGGGCTCCTCTCATCGGGATAGGCCGCTGGTGCCAGTTTCTGCGCCGGCACCACCTTTGGACCCATCTTCATCTGGTCGGCGTGGTGATCGCTCTGTGCATAACTCGAGTCCTCGCAAAGGGCGTTGGCCCTTTTGCGGTTCGCCCCATTGACGGGGCAATGGGGTGGGGGGAGGCTCGCGCTGTTGGCTTATGTCTGGTCTCACGATTCGTGGGCTTTTTGGGTCATTTCTGTTGGCCTGAGGTGGTGTTGGGTGTCCCCTCCTCCTTTGGAGGGTCTGAGGCTGATTGGGCAGGTCTCTTTTTCTGTGCTCTGTCAGGTCATCTCGAAGTGGGTATGCTTGGGCGTGGTCAAAATGATACGTCCCTCAGGTGGGTTTCCTGTCTGTTCCCACTCTCGAAACAGGATTGTGCGGACTTGCGATTCATTCTTGTCTTGTCCCATCTGAACCCCTGGGTCTTTTGCCCCTCTTTTCGGATGACTGCTCTTTCCCAGGTCCGGCTTTTGTTGGAGCCGGGCGCTTGGATGGTGTCTCTGGATCTCCGGGACGCGTATTGGCATGTCCCGATTCAACCGAGGTTTAGAGACTGGCTCGGTTTTGTTGTAGGGCACCTCAGATACAGCTTTTTTCTCTTGTTCGGTTTGAACCTGGCACCTCGTGTGTTCACACGTCTTACCTGGGTCGTGGTGGCCCGTCTGTGTCATTTAGGTCTTTGGGTGCTACCCTACCTTGACAACTGGCTGGTCTGGGCTCCCAGCCAGTCCACGTATCTGCTCACCAGGGATTTGGTTCTTGCCCAGCTTGCTGGGGTTTGGGTTCCTAGTGAACTGATGGAAGTCCCATCTGGTTCCCTGTTAGGTTCGAACTTGACTGGGTCTTGTGCGGGTCTCTCGGACTGCTTCCTTGTTTTTCCCTCCGGAGTCTCTGCCTTGGCTGTGCTCCTGCCTTCCCTTGTTTCTTGGGGTGGGGGGGGGGGGCCCTTAGTCACTCGGTTGTTGCTCGAGGGTTTGTGCGGGCGCCTGAACTTTGCCGTGATAGTCTACCTGCCGGGTCAGGTTTGACTTCATCGGCTGTTCTGGTTCCTTCAGGGGCGTCCTTTCCACCTCTCTCGCGACCACTGGGTTCGGCCTACGGGGGTCTTGCGTCGGCTGCTGTGTTGCTGGCTTCTTTTTCGTTTTTTGGTGGGTTCAATGCCATGGCGCCTACCTGAGCCCTCGCTCCATGTGTTCACGGACGCGTCGTCTCTTGGCTGGGGCTATGTGACCAGTGCTCACCTGGCCGGCCATGGGCAGTGGGGTCCGTCCTTCCGTCGGGCCCACAGCACAGTGTGAGAGTTCGCGGTGGTGTAGATTTTTTTTCGGAGGGTTTGGGTCACTCGTGGATCGATGATCAGGCTCCATTCAGACTGCTCCCTGGTGGTTCGTTGCCCGAATCAAAGGGGTTCGATGTGGTCCTTGGCTCTTTGGGGCTTTTCGCTTTGGGTGACTTGTCTGCCGAGTTCTCGGGGTTTGGCTTTCCTGGCCATTCACATTCCGGGGGTGTCCAATGTCCCGGCGGACAGCCTGTCCCAGTTCTTCTCTCCTCTCCTCGGAACGGACAGTCGACACCGACACATTCAGTTGGCTCTGTTAGATGTACAAGCTCCCGGAGGTGGACCTCTTCGCATCGGCATGGTCGAGGTGTCTCCCGGTATATACGGGGCCCTTCCCCGACTGCAAGGCCTTCAGGGAAGCTTTTCGGCAGGACTGGTCGAGGTGGGGTTACCTGTTCCTTCCCCCCCCCCGCTTTTACTCAAAGTTCTAACTCGCTTGGAGACCTTCCAGGTGAGAGTTCCTGGCTCCTTGGTGGCTGGCCCCACCTTTGGTTTCAGGTGCTGCTTGCTCAGTGTCCAAACCCAGGGGTTTTCCAGAGGCTCTGCCTCTTTCAGATGATCAGTCCAGTCCATTACATGACTGGTTCGATCTTCTTCTCCAGTCTTCGCGTCTGGTATTTTTGACTCGGGTCTATAACCATCTGTATGGTGATCAGGTGGCTTTGTTATTTGTCCCCCACCTGCGTGCTTCGTCTCGGCAGCAGTATGTAGTTACCTGGCGGTCCTTTCATTTCTTTTTGTCTCTTTTTAGGTATATTTAGCTTTCTGTTAAGATGGTTTTGTCCTTTCTCTTGTGTCTGTTTCAGGACCGTCATCTTATGCTGAATACTGTCACATCATATCGTGTGCTGCTGGCAGAGCCACTTCATCTTGTTTTCGGCTTCGATATTACTTCTGCGCCATTTCGCAAGCTGTCTCGGATGTTGTTTCGCCTCCGGCCTGCTCGTGCACCGCCTGAGCATATCCTGGTCGTTAGACAGGTTTCTCTTTTATCTCTCTTCCCCTTGATTTGTTGTGGCCCCTTCGGTTCAGGATTGTGTCTCCAAGACTTTTTTCCTGTTGGCATTGGCCTCTGGGGGTCGAGTCGGGGAGCTTCATGCTCTCCTCCGGGACAGGGGTTTCTGCTCTTTTGGCTCTGATGATCAGTTTGTTTGTTTGCAGCTGTCTCCTTCTTTTCTGGCGAAGAATGAGACGGCTGCTTTCCGGAGGGGTCCTTGGGTTGTTCGTGCTTGGTATGTCAGGTCAGGGGTGCATCATGTGTTGTGTCCAGTTGCTGCTCTCCGCTGGTATTTGCGCATCACTGCTTATGTGTCTGTGGACGCGCTTTGTGTTGATCCGGTTTTCCTTCTTCCCTGTTCCAGGGTTCGGGTCTCTCAGGTTGTCTGTAGGGTTATTCAGTCTAGCCAGCCTGCAGTCTATTCCAATGCCCACGACGTTCTTAAGTTTGCTGCTCTTGCTGCCGTCTTTGATAACATGTCTTGGGCTGACATTCAGGTGGAGGGTTTTTGTCGGTCGAACAGGGTCCTGGCTGTGTGCTACCTGGTCCATGTTCCAGGGCCTAGTCAGGCCTGTCGCTCTGGGTCAGCAGTTGCAGCCAGTTGTCTCGACTTCGCGTTGAGTGGCGAGTGCTAACCGCCTCCCGGGTAAGTCCCTCTTGTTTTTGTCTATTGGTAAGTAGCTCCGGGGAGCTGTAAGGGCTTCCCCCAGAAAACCAGCGTTGAATGTAATGAAACGCCATTTTCTGGGAGAGACCCGGAGGCTCCCCGTCAACCATTCCTCCTTCCAGTTGACGGTTTTTGCGTGTGTTTTTGACATCCAGCCTCAAAACTGGGGTGTGGGGTATCCGGCGTGAGGGGTCCGGGGATCCCCCTTCCCCCTCCCAAGGAGGGAGGGGGGAAGCTGAGCAGACAACGGTGCAGCACGGTGTGACGTCTTGCACGTTTGCTTGTTATTCTTTGGGGAGTTCTGTCAACTCGTTTGACTTTTAGTTGCAATTTCAACCAGAATATGGGTTTGTTTTTGGGATGCTTTCCTTTCTAGGTGACTGACCCGGTTGATGGCAGACAAAGAATGCTCCAAATCACATGTGCATTTCTATAGGCCATTGCTCCTCATGCCTCTGAGGGGGGCAGGTTCTTCCTCGTGGTCCCTGGTAGGCCTAAGAACTCCATTCACACTGACTGATGCCAAAGTCTAATATATCCATATCAGCCCGGATAAGCTCCGGGGAGCCTCTGGGTCTCACCGAGAAAATGGCGATTCATTACATTCAATGCTGTTTTTTTCGTTCTCTGTAGATAATTAGCTTCAGGAAGCCGATGAGGCTTCCCACAGGAAACTTACGTTGAATGTAATGAAACTCCAGTTTCTGGGCGAGCCCCAGAGCCTTCCTGACACCCTCCCTTTCCCAGGTCATCAGCTGGGTTTTATCATTATAGATATAAACTGTGAGCTGCCCAGTTAACCCGGGCCAGCTTCAGGTGAGGGGGAAGGTGGGGGCAAACTAGTGAGGAGCTAGTTTTACAACATTTTGGTTGGTTGTTTTCATTGTAGGGAAATTGTTTGGCAATGGTAGGGCTTTGGTCTCCTTTTTTAAA
Source organism: Procambarus virginalis (assembly GCA_020271785.1). Taxonomy (NCBI): domain Eukaryota; kingdom Metazoa; phylum Arthropoda; class Malacostraca; order Decapoda; family Cambaridae; genus Procambarus; species Procambarus virginalis. Next base: position 237,776 of record WNGS01002474.1, read on the forward strand.
TCATGCAGTAGCCTATTTTGATTCACCTATCTTTATGGATGCTTCCCTGTTAGGGGCAAAGGTGATAAACTTTAAATGTGAAGTGTTCATAGGCCATCGCTCCCTTCATCTCTGAGGGGGGGAGGCAGGTTCTGGCTCATGGTCCCTGGTAGGCCAATAGAACTCGGCAGTTGATGACATTTAGTAGTATGGCACTTATTCAATATGATAGCTTCAGGTAGCCTGCGAGGCTCACTCAGAAATTGACGTTTTATTACATTCAAGGCTGGTTTTTCAGGTTGTCCTCTGTTGGCTCTCACTTCTTGTTGTTGGGTTGATGAGTTCATGCTCTTTCTGGAAGTGAGGTTTCTGTGTCTTTTAGCTGTTTGGTGGCTGTCCTACTTCCTGCATGCCACCTGCAATGGGGAAGATGCTTTGCTAATTTCTGTGACCCCTTGTTCCAGCACTTAGTTGTGTTAGGTGGTTTGCAGGGTTATCACCTTTAGCCAGTTCAACATACATTCTTGGGCACTTGATATATGCATGTTTGCAGTGATGACTGCTTTCTTTTCTATTGCATCTTGAGTGGATATTGAGGCTTGTGGTATTTTGCACTCTAATAAGTCTCATGTCTCTGTACTTGGTCAGTGTTAGACTTGTATAGTGATTGGTCAGCTGCCTGATTCAGAAGCCCTCTGGGGCTGTATGTTTCTCTTTCCCCCCCCCCCTCACTCAATAGTAAACCTTTGTTGTTGTTCATTCTCCTTAATGAGTTAGCTTGGGGAAGTATCCCCAAAATTCCAGTATTGAATGTAATGAAATGCATCTTTCTGATGGAGGGGGGGCTGGTTGGGACACTTTTTGTTGTCACTGCTTCCATCTGGTAGCAAGGGCAGAAGGGAGTGGTGCTAACTAGTGTTTGGACTTAGACCACGAGTGTGCACATAGTTTAAATCAGGGTTGCGAAGGTTGTGAAACCAGTTGCATGTTTTGGTGTGCTCTACCTTTCTGAGGATTTTTCCTTTTAGTATTCTGGTGATCTTGTATCTCCAGATTCTACTATGCCCCTTTTCAGGGGGCCAAATTCTGGTCCTGGTCTCTGGTGGGAGGTTGGGATTTATTAGATCCTGGTGTGGTACCCAGGGTTTGGAAGGTTCCAAGAGGGTAGCTCAGGGAACCATCAAGACACCCACCAGAAAAGGTGTTTCATTACATTCAATGCTGGATTTGTTTACCTAGTTTTGCATTTCTCTTTGTAGTCCCATTGCTTTTAGTGAATTGGTAGCCTGGGTAAGACATGAATTATATACAGGAAATTGTATTTTCTGGGGGCAGCCCCGTTGACTCCTTGGAGCTTACTAGTCTGATATGCTAATGTCAGACTTTGGCATCAGTCATGTGTATGGAGTTCTGTGGGTCTACCGGGGACCACGAGCTAGAACCTGGCCCCCCTCAGAGAGGCATGGGGAGCAATGGCCTATAGAAACCCCTGTGTGGTTGGAAGCATTCTATGTCTGCCATTGACCAGGTTTGGCACCCAGAAAGGTAAGCATCCCAAAACAAACCCCCCTATTCTGGTTAAAATATTGCTACCAAAAGCCGAACAAGTGGATAGAACCCCCCTAAAAAGAAACAAGCAAATGAGCATGACGTCACACGTTGCTGCGCCGCTGTCTGTGCAGCTCCTCCCCTTTCCCAGGAGGGGTAAGGGGGAGCCCGAGACCCCTCACGCCAGCTATCCATCCGTCAGTTCTAAGGCTGATGCTAGAGGCGGAGGTTGTGTGCTCTGGCTCCAATGGTCTTTCAGCACTGTGCTTCGAGTGTGGTGGCTGTCTTCCAGGGGTGCAAGAGTCAGGAGTTATTCTGCAGTACTCGGGCTGCATGCGCCTAGGGTTACTTTCCCTAGGTGCCCTGTAAGTACTGCCCTTGGGGCTTGGGGTTGCCTTCCACAAGTTCCTTGGGTTCTGCCTCTGTTACGCTGTTTAACTGCTCGGTTTTTCGACCGCCCTTTGGGTGCTTGGGGATTTTGTCTCCCTTGTTTACCTTAGGGTAAGATGCAGCTTGCACTGGTACGGGGCGCAGGGTGCTGCACAGCTTGTTTTCACCATTCAAGGCGGCTGGCTCTGTTCTTTGGGGTACGTTGTTCTCTTGCGGGGTTTTGTTTTTCTTTTTGTCTTGTAGGGGGTCTGCTTTGCCTGCCCCTTGGTGTTAGACCTGATACGGTTCTTCTGGTGGTATCCCTTGCTAAATCCGCGTGAGTGTACATGTCCCTGGGGTTCAGCCTTGGACAGTTGTTTGGTAGTTTTGGGTGCCGGTTAGCAGTACCCTGTCTGGGATTCCCAGAGCCTGAGTTCCATCTCAGGACCCTGGGAAACCCTACGGGGGTGCGTGGGTCCGATGGATGTGACCCCCGAGTCCCCACTTGCTTTGTGCAAGTTTGAGGGTTGCTCTGTCCCCTTGTCTCAGTGTGACTCACTGTTTTTGCCTCCATCACGCTGCTTGTTGGGTCGGTGACACTTTTGACCCGGAGTCTTGCGAATTCTGTTGCTTACTTGTGACTCAGTTTACCCTTTGAGCGGGACTTGCTGTTACAAAGAGTGGAGTTTTCTTATCCTCCCCTCTGCGTACGAGTTGGATTTAGTGTCTGCCCCTCCCCGGATTTAATTCCGTGTCCCCCCAACCGGGTGCGTCGGTTCCGTCCTTCCAGAGGTTTTCGGCTTACCGCATCCTACCATCTGCAGTGCGGGTGGCCCCTTGCAGCTTACCTCCTGTGCGACCCAGATTATGCCTCGCTTATGGATTTGTCTTCATTTAGGTTTGGGTCTTCGTTCCCTTTCTGGGGCTATTACGAGGTTCCGGAGTCGTCCTTGTGTTTGACTTGGAGGCTTGGCATTCCTTCTGTTGTACCTGCTCGCTTGAGTGGTGCCAGGCTTTGATGGTGGTTCAGGTTTACCTGGGGGGGGGGGCGATCCTAAGCACCTCAATGAGTGTTTGTTTGCCCCGGCCCTTCCCCAGGGTGTTGGCGTTCTGCAGCTCAATGTGTAGGTTCTCTCCCTTTCAGCAATGTAGGTTGCTGAGGACTTGCGCGCCCGTTGCCTTTTGGCTTCGGCTTTGCGTTTCTTTTCTCTCCTGGAGCTGTCTTTGGACAGCTCCATGACCCTGGGGTGGGGACGGCTTTCCAGGGGGGCTTCCCGCGGGGGGTGGGGGATCGTGCCAGGGATCGGGGTTCCACTCGTCGTGGTAGGCCACTGGTGCCAGGTTCAGGTCCAGCCCCGCCTTCGGTCCCACCTTTGTCTAGTCGGCGCAGTGTTTGCTCTGTGCGAGTTTCTGAGTCTCGTAAGGGGCTCAGGCCTTTTCGTGGTTTGCCCCATTGGCTGGGTGATAGGGGGGGGAGAAGGCTGGCGCTGTTCACTCATGCCTAGTCCCACGATTTGTGGGCGTTTCGAGTCATTTCCTTTGGCCTGTGGTGGCGTTGGGTGGCCCCTCCTCATTCAAGGGCGTTCGGGGTTGGCGGGGCAGGCCTCTTTCCCCCCTGCGCTCAGTCAGGTTGTCTTGGAGTAGGTGTGCTTGTGTATGGTCGAAATGACGACATCCCTCAGATGGGTTTTTCATCTGTTCCCAGTACCAAAACGGGACTGTGCGGACCTGCAGTTCATTCTGGACTTGTCCCATCTGAACCCTAGGGTTCATTGCCCCTCCTTTCGGATGACTACGCTGTCCCAGGTTCGGCTCTTGGATGGTGTCCCTGGACCTTCGGGATGCTTATTGGCATGTCCCGATTCACCGGGTTTCAGTGACTGCTTCGGTTTTGTTGTGGGGCGTCAGGGTTACTGCTTCCATTGTCTCCCGTTCAGATTGAACCTGGCACCTCACGTGTTCACACGTCTTACCCGGGGTCGTGGAGGCCCATCTGCATCTCTTAGGTGTTCGGGTGTTGGCCTACCACAACGACTGGCTGGTTTAGGCTCCCAGCCGATCATCTTGTCTGCTAGCCAGGGATTTAGTTCTTTCCCAGCTCGCTGGGTTCGGGTTCTTGGTGAATTGGAGGAAGTCCTATTTGGTACCCTCCCAGGTTTGGACATGGCTGGGTATTGTGTGGTACTCTCGGACCGCTTCCTTGTCTCTTCCTCCGGAGTCTCTTCTGCAGCTGCAGTCCCGCGTGCGCCTGTTTCTGGGGAACTCCCGAGTCACCCGTCAGGTGCTCGAGGGTCTGTGTGGGAGCTTGAACTTCGTGATGGTCTTTCCGCCGGGTCGGGTTTGACTTCGTCGGCTGTTCTGGTTCCTTCGGGGACATCCCTTCCGCCCCTCTCACGATCGCTGGGTTCGGACCCCGGGGCCTTGCGTCGGCTGCTGCGTCGCCAGCTACCTCTTCGGGTTTTTTGGGGTTCAGTGCCTTGGCGCCTGCCCGAGCCCTCGCTTGATGTGTTCACAGACGCGTCGTCTCTTGGCTGGGGCTTTGTGACCAGTGCTCACCAGGCCGGCTAGGGGTGGTGGGGTCCATCCTTCCTTTGGGCCCACAGCACGGTGTGGGAGTTCGCGGCGATGTGGGTTCGGGTCGCCCGCGGATCGATGATCCGCCTCCATTCAGACTGCTTCCCGGTGGTTCATTGCCTGAACCAGGGGTGTGGGGGGGTCGATGGGGTTCTTGGCTCTTTGGCGCTGGTTGCTTCAGGTGACTCGTCTGCCGAGTTCTTGGGGTTTAGCTCGCCTGGCTGTTAACGTGCGGGGAGTGTCCAACGTCCTGGCCGACGGCCTATCTCGTTTTATTCCCCTTTCCATGGAATGGATGGTCGACGCCGACTCCTTCCTTTGGCTTTGCCGGACGTTCGGGTGCCCCGAGGTGGACCTCTTCGCGTCGGCTTGGTTGAGGCGCCTTCCCGTGTATGTGGCACCTTTTCCCGACTGCGAGGCCATCAGGGTCGATGCGTTTCGGCAGGACTGGTCGAGGTGGGGGTTCCTGTACCACTTTACCCCGGTTCAGCTGTTGCTCCAAGTCCTGACTCGCTTGGAGACTTAGCAGGGCAGAGTAGTCCTCGTGGGCCCCATGGTGGCCGGCCCAGCCTTGGTTTCAGGTGCTGCTTGCACGGTGGCCAAATCCGGAGGTTTTCCTGCAGCTCTGCCTCTTCCAGCATATCGGACCAGAATGTCGCGTGGATGGTTCTATCTCCTCCTCGAGTCTTCACGTATAGTCTTTTTGACTCGAGTTTATCATCATCTTTATGGTGATCAAGTGACTTTCTTGTTAGTGTCCCACCTGTGGGCTTCATCTTGGCAGCAGTATGAAGTTTCCTGGCGATCCTTCCGGTACTTTTTACGTCTTCGTCGTTGTACTTCGCTTTCTGTTAGGGTCATGTTGTTCTTTCTCTCTTGGTTGTTTCAGGACCGTCATCTTATGCCTATCAGTCACCTCGTATCATGCGGTGCTGGCAGAGCCGCTTCAGCTTGCTTTCGTTCTTGATGTTACTTCTGCGCCGTTTCACAAGCTGTCTCGTACGTTGTTTCACCTTCGACCTGCTCGTGTGCTGCCTGAGCCATCCTGGTTGTTGGACAGAGTGCTCTCTTTTCTTTCTTCTCCTCGGTTTGTTGTGGCCCCTTCGGTTCAGGATTGTTTCTCCAAGGCTCTTTTTCTGTTGGCATTGACCTCTGTGGGTCGGGTCGGGGAGCTTCATGCTTTCCTAGGGCTCGGGTTTCTGCTCTTTCGGTTTTTGTGATGGTTTTGTTTGTCTGCAACTGTCTCCTTCTTTTCTGGCGAAGAATGAAACTGCTGCTTTCCATAGGGGTCCCTGGGTTGTTGCTGCTTGGTTGGTTAGGCCGGGGTGCATCATGTTTTGTGTCTGGTTGTGGCCCTTTGCCGTTATTTGCGCGCCATGGCATCTGTATCCGGGGACGCGCATTGGGTTTATCTGGTTTCTCTTCTTCCCTGTTCGCGGGTGAAGGTCTCCCAGGTCTTCCGCAGAGTTATTAAGGCTAGCCATCCTGCAGTCTATCCCCGTGCCCATGACGTTCGGAAGTTCGCTGCTCTTGCAAAACCAGCTTTGAATGTAATGAAATGCCATTTTCTGGGTGTGATGCGGAGGCTCGCCAGGCATCCCTCCCTCCCTCCTTCCGGTCTGCGTTTTATCGTGTGTTTTGACTTACAGCCTCAGAACTGATAGGTGGATAGCCGGCGTGGTGGGTCTGGGGCTCCCGTTTCCCCTCCTGGGGAGGGGGAGCTACGCAGACAGTGGCACGGCGACATGTGACGTCATGCTTGTTTGCCTGTTTCTTTTTAGGGGAGTTCTATCCACTTGTTCGGCTTTTGGTAGCAATATTTTCACCAGAATAGGGGTTTGTTTTTGGATGCTTACCTTCCTGGGTGCCAGACCTGGGCGATGGCAGACATAGAATGCCTCCAACCACATGGGGGTTTCTATAGGCCATTGCTCCTCATGCCTCTCTGAGGGGGCCAGTTTCTGGCTCGTTGTCCCTGGTAGGCCCACAGAACTCCATACACAGGACTGATGCCAAAGTCTGACATTAGTATATCAGCCTAGTAAGCTCTGGGCAGCCTCTGGGTCACACCCAATAGAATAGCGTTTTATTACATTCAACGCTGGTTTTTGGGGAAACAGCAAAAATATTGTTCCTAGCACAAGCCATCCCTTGTTATACAGATTAGCAACAAAATATTATTACTATGTACAGTGTGATGGCAAACTATTATTCCTTATTTTGCATTTTGAATTTTGTTAGTATTTTATAGACTAAAATACTATTTTAACCTTTCAGAGCAGCCATGGTAATACAGGGAGTAGCACGTGTTGATACTTCATTTGTACAGACACTAATAGAGTTCAACACCGGAGCACAAACACAGCTCAACTTTATTTCTGACCTTGAGTTTTATGATGAGGTTGCCATGTGCCTGCAGATGGTAAGTTGATAAGGGATTATTATATACATTCAGTAGCTCCTTAGGTGGCTAGCTTGGTTTTGGTTTTCTTAATTCCAGTATGGAACCAAATTTATCAGACATGAAGAATATTTCTCATGTGGGAGTGATAAATGAAGTATTTAATATTTATTTACAACATTGGAATCAATAACTTGAAAATGGAATGTTCTTGTGTTTATTAGTTTTCAAAATACATTAAGGGGTTATTAATACATTACAATCAATGCTGGGTTTTTGTTAAAAATCTAAATTCGGAGGAAAAATCTAGTGCACAAATTTGGCCTGGATTCAAGTCACCATTCAATTTGGTCTGGATTTTTTCTAAATCTCTATACAGTATTGGGTCTAGGTTTTGGGATTACACACAATAGCATTTATTGAATTTTTTTTTAGTCTGCAAATTTTTAAGTATCTGCAAACGTTGTCCTCAGGTGCAGCCCAACTTCGAGGTGGTAAACAATGTACGCAAACTGGAACGAATCCCCGGGAGTAATTATGTACTCAAAAAGTATAAGAGGAAATTATCTCCTGTGCCAGGAAAAACTTTTGTAATGAATAAGAAAAATACAGAACTTTGCAGCAAGATGTTCAGAGAGTAAGTTTTAACTTAACAGTAAATTTATTAATATTGCTTATAAATTAAGAATTGTTGATGCACTGTTATATAAAATTATATTTTGCTTTTTGTTAGTTTATAACAATTCCAATACAATGTGATATTTCTTATTAAGAGTCCTTATTTTAAAATAGAGAAATGAGCAATACCAATTCTCAGTGATTTGGGTTAGGTTAACCCCAGAAGAGTAACATTTAACTTGGTAGAGGACTTAATTGTTTTGAGACCACTAAATATATTAAGACTAATGAATGTGAGGTGACCAAACAATTCACTGAAGGCTGAAATACCTTGTGAATGTCTTGCACTCAATTTGTGTTCATTATCATTTTTTCCTGTGATATACAATTTAAACTGCTTGATACATACCTTGACTATGATGTTATTTGTACAAGATTTATAATTTTATTTTACTTTATTCAATGTTGGTTTCTATATTTGTTTTCCTTCTGTAGCAGATATGACAAATTATATTTGGGTAAACATTTGTTATGAGCATTACTGAATTAATTTTAGAAATAACATTAACCAAATATTCAGCTGTAGTTTAATTGTATGTCTTCTGCTGTTGATATTACCAATTTCTGTATAATGACCAATAATAACTGTTGATTTAGAACCAAATATTTAAGACATTAATGACCATAATGAACTTTTATATGTAAGGGCATTTTACTTTAAAGTGTTTTACATTTGTAGATTGTACGAGTTAGTATTTTGTTCTATGCAATTCTAGAATATTAAGGGCCATAACCCTTAAGGGCTTAATAACATAACCCTTAACCCTTAATAACATAAGGGCTTCATAACCACACATTGGTTATGAAGAGCATCTAAACACATTTGTTAAAAGGTTGTTGGTCATTAACTTGTTATTCAGCAACCATGGAAACTAAGGATCACAAGAGTCCAAGGAAGCGAGTGATCATGTAAGCACTTAAAATCTTCCACCTTCAAATGTTTTTAAATGCATAAGTGTTATGAAATTTAAAAAACTCTGAATTTGAATTAAATATGAATGTGTATTTTTGAGCGGGTGGATGGGTAGGAGCACAGGATGGTGATACATGTATTATAGTTCAGTGTTCATCTGGAATAATGCGACTTGTGCAAAACTTGTAGTTTTGCTGGATTTATTTAATTTTAATACAAGCGATTTGATGTGTTCATGAAGGTCACGTTCAGAAAATCTTGTAATGCTTTGTATCTGCACTTTAGCGCTACAGCCAGTGAGGAAGAGAGGGAGGGGGGATAATAATTGACAGACAATAATTGCATTCTGCACATAAAATTTTATTGATGACAACATATACATAAAGGGATTAATTGTTTGCATTAACCCCTCGGTTGGGCACCTGTTTATATGGTGTAACACCCACCTGCACAAAAATATAAAAATGGTAAAAAAAAAAATTTCCTTGCAATACTGTTAAAATGCATTCCCTTGTAACAGGAAAAATATTAAGAATTGTATGTGATTGACTTTGGCCATGGCTAAGTCTGGAAGTCTTGCGATGACATCATAATTCATGAGCTTTCATCGAGTAATTGGCCAGGGCGATCAGGCTGAGCCAGCAACGAGGCGGGAGTTGCCACGAAGATATTTTTTACATATTCTATTTTTTTCAGTATATTATTCAATTGTTTCTTTTGATAAATTTATGTAATAAAATGTGTGGAACATCGGAATGCTCAAATATATTTATTACTGAGATGTTCACTATATTATTTGCTTTGGACAATAAAACATTGTTTTTGGTGCTATTATACTGCATACATATTTTATACATAACTATGTACATTTTCATGCATGATTACGAACCACTAAGCCATTCTGATGGGTGTGGTAATCTCATAAAATGCAGTCAAAGCTCGGCCTAGTTCTGCACATTTTGTGTGTAATTTTAACTGGACACATTGAATATATAATATTTTCTCAGTATTTCTAATGTTTTACCATGGTTCTTAAAGACCAATGATACAATGGGCTATCAGTAATATTATTTATATCACAGAAAATGTTGATCATAGATATATACTCAGATATATGTTCTTGTCTGTACTATAATACTATTTGCATTGAACAATAAAACATTTTCTTTTTGCTGTTATTACACTGTATACACACTTTATATATAACTATATGCATTGTCATACACAATTCTGAACCACTAAATCTGTCTAGTGAGTATGGTAATGACCAAAGACAGCACACACTACTGCCAGACTATCCCAGCAGATGAAGCAGAATGTGTCATTATATGTATCATACATTACTAATGCTACGCACATTGTTTTGTTGCTATTATTCGCCCTCTGATTATTCCGCACATTTAATGGTGCTACATAGCCTTCCCAGTTTGGTGCCTTCTTTTGATAATTACTTTAGGCAATTGATAATTACTTGTTGCTATTATTATCAGCTGTTTATAATCTCTCTCTAATTTTTAAATGCTGCTGTGGATAAAAGCTAGACAGTGATGCAGTTAGAACCAGCCATTCTGCATATTGGATGGTTGTTCACCTTGGTTGTTCGCTCGATACTGAGGCCTTCATACCCAGGAACAATGTCCAAAATTTTTTTCTTCAATATGGTGTCTGTTTACTGGAGGCCAGAGAAAGCCAATGTGAGCCCCTGTGTACCTGCGGAAGTTTTAAAATCTTTTGTTGTACCCTTATATGCCACCTGTTGGGATGCACAGCTGAAGGTTTAAGAATATAACTAACGTAATAGACACATACAGATAAGACACAGGAAGTCAGAGATTAAAGTACAGGCAAGTAAAGGAAGGAAGGTGTCAAGAGACCTTAAATTCAATGGATGACAGATAGGAGGAAAGGGTGACCACATACCAGGAAGTCTCAGCACATGAATTTATAGTTTGCTTTTGAAAAGAGTATATTTGGTTGATTCCTATAGGCTTAGATTATATTGCAGGCTGGTAGCTATACATGCAGGTGTCTTGTATGCTCAATACCCCATCCCTCAATCAGCTGTGATAATTTTTAATTCTGCAGTTATGAGCATAGAGCCCTCATAATAGTCTATAGAGAGTGTATTTGTAACTGTATCAACATTGTGAGCTGCATTGCATCAGCAATATCAACTCATCATATGTCCTTATACCATGCTTGTTCATATTTAACTTTATCTGTCATCAACACGTTGGCTCTAGTTAAACGAGTTAGAACAGAGCTCAAATTTTGTAGTGTCTTCATACGATGGATTCTAAAATCACATAGAATTTAGAAGTCTTGTTTTCTCTGAGCTGTGTGGCTAAATGAGATTGGACTAATGTTTATGTAACTTTAAACATTGTTATGATGGTATAGTACATCATGTAACCCTCAATTGTAACAGTGATCCATCCTTAAAACAGATTTATATTACTAATAATAATAATAAACTAAATGCTGTGTAAATTTATTGTACTATAATTTTGTCAAAACCGCTTAAAAAATCATTAAATACTAAGAGGCAACATGAAACAGTAGAGTAATAACTACATTTTGCCTTGATTAGCTCAGTAATAGTTCAGTGAACCAGATTTGAGGGAAATTTTACAAATATTTTCAATTACATTTCTGTTAAATATTTGTGATTGAAACAAGTTTTCATTATATATATCAAGTACATATAGTAACTTTGAGTAACTGGGATCATTGGTGGTATGTGTCACGATGAGATCCACTTGTGCCAATACGCACTCTTACATATATATACAGGAAAATCATGTACAGTATATAGAAAGAAACTTTGTATATAAAATATATTTTCTATCAGGGAGTCAGAAAATGAAAGCAGAATTACTGCTTCATTTTCTTAGTGGTTAGCTTAATAATTTGTTGTAATATTGTTCCTTTTCCTATTTTTTAAATAAAGGACTTGTAAAATACTCTAGTTTAATTTTGCATGGTAATTACAAAGAGATTTGAAAGCATTTTTTTTTTAAAGACCCCTCCATGGTGTGTCTTTACCGTGGTGAGGGGCTCGCGTACACCTCCCTGGGACCGGTGTGGGTTGCCTTTGCCCCCTCTACTGCCCCCTCTTTGGGGTGGTGTGTGTGCTGATGGGCACCATGTAGGGGCCTTGTGAGCCATCGGACCACCCGCTGGAGAGGCCGCCCTGAGTGGATGCTTGGGTGTCCAGGCTGGGGTGATAGGGGGACTGCGGTTTTGGCACCAGTGTGGAAGAATGGACAAAGTAGTAGGACTCCCCTGTTCAAAAGAGGGAGCCTTTAAACAGGGGAGTCCTGAGGCAGCGTGCGTCGTCGCTGGGGACGGCGCACCCTTCCTGCACTGGCCCACGCTAGGTCTCCCTGGCTGCCCTGGTAGGTGGTATCCCTTGGTTCCAGATCCCAAATCTTTAAATTGATTGATGCTTGGATGACGACACGACTTCTCTTACCCGGGCTCATGGGGTGGGTGACCAGGCCCCTGAGTTGGACTGTCCTAGAAGACCGGGCTCTGTAGCCCCTGCTACAGAGCCCGGTTTAGGCCCAGACCGGACTACTACTTCCTGTTCCCCTCCCTCCTTTGTGGTTGGGTCGAGCCCCAAACCCCCTGTGGTGACCGCCTCGTCTTCTTACACGGCTCCATCTCTCATTGTGAATACTGCGCCTTATGACCCATCTCTCTCTCTAGAGGTTCTCACCGCTGTCTCCGCCACGGCCGCTCTCATATGCTCCCTTCCCATACTAATTCGTACCATACCTTGTTTGGTCCTGCTAAGTGGACTAAGTACTTTGACCTCCATCCTTTGGTTTCAACTCCTGACGATTTTTCCCTTCATAGGCATCTTGTTGATTCGGTAGATGCCTCTGTTACTTTCAACCCCACCCATCTCAGTAATGTAGTTGCTGCTCCTTCTCAGGATGCAGTGACCCGCTAGGCCGCCTTATCCTGCATTGGCAAAACCCCCCCCTGTTCGGGTCTCCAAGAAGGCTCATTTAAATGCCAGTGTTGGCACTGTTCTCCTACCACAAAATGTTGCAACCGGTGTTTGAAATCTGAAGGACTGCCACGAGGATATTAAGCATATCCTCGAGGCCCAAGGCCATTTTGTCCTTCAGGTGGATACGTTTACTCGTCCCCCTCGCGGTACCCTCGTGGTCGTCGCCATCTGCCCCTTCGGGTTGTGAAGATTACCTTTGATGGTAGGACCCTTCCGCCCTCTGTCATTCATGCTGGTGCCAGATGCTCCGGTCAGGAGTATATTCCATCTCCTCGGCTCTTTAATAAGTGCTGAAAGTGTGGGCATGGTGCCCTCAAATGCTCTAGTCCTGTCTCTCTCTCCCATGTGGGGGTATGAGGGTCACTCTAAGTTGGAGTGCACTTCTCCCCAGGCCCGCTACCTCAATTGCGGTTAGGCCCACCCTCCCTTCTCCCCCGCATGTATACGTTACAAACTTGAGGCAGCTGTCCTCAACTTGAAGCACCGGGACCGTTTGTCTTTTCCTAAGGTGAGGCGTCAAGTTTATCGTCTCCCCCCATTCGCTGGCGTCTCTTATGCTCGCGTGTTGCGCTCCTCCTCTCCTCGCCCTTCTCACCTTCCTCAGTCTCACAACCATTTCCAGGCCTTAGACTCATACACGCCCACCACCACCGCCCCTGTTTCTTTATGTTCTGTCCCGAAGGGTCCCCCTCCTGATTTTCCTCCTCCTGATGTCTGGGGGTTCCCCTTCTTTCTACCCAATCTGTCATGTCTCCTGTGTCTTATTTCTCCTCTCCCTCTGATCCTCCTCCCCGTCATTTTCCTCCGTCTCTTGGCTCTCCATGCCGCCTGTCTGTGAGGGCTGATGTCCATCGCTCTCCCAGAAATCATGTTCGCTCTCATTCTTCTTCTCCTATTGAGATGCTCGAGTCTGTTGCCAAGTACATTGCTGCTGGGACGCCTGTCTCTTGAATCAGACGCAAAAGCCTGGCTCATCTCCCTCCTCCTCCCCTCGGCAGGTTAGAAGGCTTCGCTTTCTTCTTCGCCCCTTATCTCTGACTCTTATCATTCCATCCCCTCCTGTTTCGGTGGTAGAGCTCCCTGTTCCTGCTGTGGAGTTTTCTTTGGCCCCCGCTTCCGTCTCGGTTGCTGCCCTTGCTGAGATGCGCTCCCCTCTTTCTGGCCCTTCTCCTCCTCCTGCTATCCTTTACTGCCCCTCTCGGTTGTCTCCTCCTCCTCCGAACCCTGCTCGTCCACCTCTGGTCTGTCCTCCCACTCCCTTCCCTCCATCTTTACTCAGTTTACCCCATGCCTCCTAATCCTGACTTCACTGACCCTGATCCCGACCCTGGGCTTCTTTAACGTGCTGTTCCTTTTTCACCTTTGTTTCTTCCTTGTTCTTTATTGCTATCCTTTCTCTTTTTGTTGATGTCTATTCTTCAGTGGAACATTCGTGGATATTACACCAATTTCCTTGAACTCCAACTTCTGATTTCACGGTTTTCGCCCTTTTGTGTCTATCTCCATGAGCCGATGCTTTGTGCTCGTCCTGGTCGCTTCCGTGGCTATTCCTTTCTCTTCACACCCCCCCCCAGCTGTTGCTGGGGCCCATAACTCTTCTGCTCTCTTGATTCGCTCTGATGTTCCCTTCATCCCCTTACTTTTTCCATCACCTCTCCAATGTTCTGCTGCCTGTATCTTTGTGCATAAATGGTGCACGGTTTGTTCCATTTATCTTCCTCCAAATGTTCCGCTTTTTCTTCCTGATCTTAAACACCACCTGGACTCCTTGCCGGAACCTGTGCCCCTGCTGGGTGATTTCAATTGTCGACATACCCTTTGGGGTGATGTTCTGGCAAACACCTGGGGTCGCCTTTTCGAACCGTTCATCCCCTCTTCTTCCCTGTCTCTTCTGAATTCTGGTGAGCCCACTCATTTGGACTCTCGGACTCACATTCTTTCCTGTCTTGATCTTTCTCTTTGCTCATCGTTTCTTTACTTAGATTTCACGTGGCGGGTTCTTGATGACCTCGATAGCAGTGACCATTTCCCCATCCTTCTTACCTTTTTCTCTCTTTCCCCCTTTCCTCTCCTTTGCTAGGTGGCGGTTTGCAGAGGCTGACTGGTGCCTCTTTACCCTCCGTGCTACTATCTCCAACCTCTCTGTTCTGCCTCTCCCTCGCGTCCTCCTTTCTCATGACACCATCTTCGACGCTGCCCTTCGCTCCATTCCTCGCTCATCCTCTCGGGGAACATGGAAGTGCATTCCCTGGTGGAATGTGGACTGTGCTTAGGCTGTCCTCTGTAAGTGTGCAGCAGCAGTCTCTCTGCCGGCAGCAGAGAGACTGCTGCCGGCAGACGGCTAAGTCTGCTCTTTTGTTTCAGAAGGCAAGTACGGTGGCCCGTAGGACCATCCGTACAGCTAAACGTGAATGTTGGATATTTTATGTCTCCACCATTATGCCCGAAACTCTTCTGCCACTGATCTGGAAGGGTATCCACAAGATAGCGGGTAAGTTCGTTCCCAATGTCTCGCTGGTCCTTCACCTACGTGGTACTCTTGTGGCGGATCCATTGCAGGTCCCGATCGAATTGAGTTCCCACTTTTCTTCTGTTAGCTCTGGTTCTCATCTTCCTCAATCTTTCCTTCTTCATAAGCCTCTTCTTGGATATCATCCTTTAGATTTTTGTACCCATTTCAGCATTCCCTATAATGATCCCTTCTCTCTGAGCTTCAGTCTGCTCTGGCCCTCTGCGGTTCTACGGCAGCTGGCTCCGATGGGGTTCATTATGAGATACACTCGCCAGCTCCCTCCGTGCACGTTGGAGATTTGCTGAGTCTGTATAATCGGGTCTGGGAGTCGTCGTCAGTCCCTGAGGACTGGCTCGATGCCGTTGTCCTCTCTGTTCGGAAACCAGAGTCTCTCCAGACATTCCCTAAGGACTTCCGCCCTATTGCCCTTACAAGTTGTGTCTGCAAGCTCTTTGAACGTATGGTTAACGTTCGTTTGATGTGGTTCTTAGAACACTATCACCGCCTCTCCCCTTCTCAATTTGGCTTTCGCAAGTGCCGCAGCACAACTAATGTCCTGGTGAACTTGGAGGTCTATATTCATACGGCTTTTGCTGCGAAGACCTCCATTGTTGCCTTCTTTTTTGACCTGGAAAAGGCTTACGACACCATCTGGCGGTATCATATTCTGTCCCAACTTCATTCTTTTGGCCTTCATGGGAATATCCCTCTCTTCCACCAAAGTTTCCTCTCTCTTCGTTCCTTTCGAGTGAGGCTTGGGGCCACTCTCTCTGCCTCTTTTCAGCAATATGAAGGTGTACCCCAAGATAGTGTTCTGAGCACTACTCTTTTTTTCTAGATGCTCTCAATGATCTTCTTTCCTCCCTTCCTTCTGGCATTTTCTCTGCTCTTTATGTCAATGATCTTACCCTTTGCTGTCGGGGTAATGATTCGCTTCTCCTTCAACGGAGGCTTCAATTTGCGATTGATGCCCTGTCGTCTTGGGCCACAGATCATGACTTCAAGTTCTCTACATCTAAGACTTGTGCTATGACTTTTACTTGAAAGCATGTCATTCTTTGTCCCTCTTTGTCTCTTTATGGTCATCCCCTTGTGTACATGGATTCCGCTAAGCTTTTGGGGTTAATCTCTGATACTTGTTTGTTTTGGTCGGCCCATATATCTTACCTCCGCGCTGAATGCTCTAAGGCCCTTTCCCTCCTTAAGGTTTTGTCCCATTCTTCCTGGGTGTGGATAAGCGCACGCTTCTCTCTTTACGTTCCTCACTCATCCTGTCTAAACTCGATTATGGTTGTCCTGCTTACTCGTCTGCTTCTTCTACTCTTCGCCATCTTGATGCTTTGCACCATGCTGGGTTGTGCCTCAGCTCTGGTGCCGTTCGATTGATTCCCTCCCTCAGCTGGTATGTTGACACTGACTTTTTATCTCTCCAGGACGACCGTGATTGCTACTGTCTTCGCTATCTGACATGATCATTGCAACATCCTTCCTCTCGCCTCTGTTCTGCTTTGACTTTTACCGCTCCTGTAGTTCCTGTTCCTCTTCACCACCTCCCTCTTTCTGTCCGGCTATCTCGCTTACAGGACTCTCTCTCTCAGTTCATCTTTCTCATATTTCTCCTCGTAATGTTCCTTCCTTGCCCCTGTGGAGGGTCCCCCTTCCGAAATTTTGTACCTCCTTGACCCGCATCACTAAAGCTTTTACCCCTTTTACGGTTCTGAAACACCTTTTCCTCGAGCACTTTTCTTCACACTCCCGCTCCATTCCCATCTTCACCAATGGGTCTATGTCTGCGGACGGTGTGGGCTACTCTGTTGTTTTTCCTGATCGCACTTATATGTGGTTGCCTCCCTTCGGAGACTAGTATCTTCACTGCAGAACTTTATGCTATTTTCTATGATCTCTGTCTCCTGCTTTCTCGTTGTCAATCCTCCTTTGTGGTTGTCGTTGACTCTCGTAGTGCCCTCATGGCTCTCGGCTCCTTTAATCCTGTCCATCCGGTAGTCATCAAGATTCAACATTGGCCGTTTCTCATCTCTAGCAAATTTAAATCCATAGAGTTTTGCTGGGTTCCCAGCCATATTAGTGTTAATTTAAATGAGCGTGTGGATGCTGCCGTTAGAGAAGCTATCTGCTCATCCCGTTTCCCGTAAAGGTATTCCTTCTTCCGACTTTTACTCGGTTATTCATTCCTCCATCTTTGCTCGTTGGCAGGGTTGTTGGTCTTCTGTTGTTGGTAACAAACTGTGTACTCTTAAGCGTAGTGTGCCCCGTTGCCTTGCTCCTGCCATCGTAACCGGTAGTGGAAAACGGCTCTAGCAAGGTTGCTTATTGGCCATACTCGCTTAACTCACGGTCACTTAATGGAGCGCCACCCTGCTCCGTATTGTCCAAATTGCATTGTCCCTCTTACAGTCGTGCATATCCTTGTTGAATGTCCTGACTTCCAGGACGAGCGTGTGTCTTGCTTTCCGACTGCCCGTCGCGGTCACTTGTCCCTCGATAGAATTCTTGATGAATCGGATACTTTTGATATCGTTCGCCTTATGCGTTTCTGTTCTCATATTGGCATCCTTGGTGATATTTAATGCCCTCTGATTATTCCGCACATTTGATGGTGCTACATAGACTTCCCAGTTTGGTGCCTTCTTTTGATAATTACTTACTTTTTGTTGGAATTTAGTCAGTCACACATAGGAAATGCAGCATGTCCTATCCTTAATCATACTTAACCATTTTCAACTACAGAAGGAAAGTGTGCAGGGATACTGTACAGTAATACAGTTGGCCTTGATTTACGATGGCTATCCGTTCCCAGAGACAGATCGTAAGTCGAAATATCGTAAGTCGAAATAGCATAAGTCGAAGTGATTTTTCCCATAAGAAATAAAGGAATAGAATTAACCCCTTAAATTGCGCATCGCACATATGATGCTTTGGAGTACCGCGCACGATTGAAAGGCCCGCGGGGTATAGGGGGGTCCCCATACGCTGCCCAGGGGCTATAGTAAACAGCCGCCATTTTGAAAAAAAAATCCAGCTCACGCTACTATCGCGTGGGAGACCTCAGTTACCCAGCAGCCACCATGTCGAGCGCACGGCCGAACGCTTCCCAGGCACCCCCCACGCAATCACTCACCAAGAGCAAATAACCAGTAGATTATTTTCCGAGGTGAGGAAAGTGACTTTGATGACTCTGATATGATAAAGACTACACACAATGACCGATGATGATAGCACGGATAGTGAAAATGAGATACAGCCGCCTCCCATGGCGAGGCCTATACGCTCACCCATGCCACCTCGCCCAGTTCTACCCCAATTCACCCTCGACCACACAGTTCCTGTGCTTATTTAGAGTCTGAGGATTTTCGGTGACGAGTCAGAGGAAGGTGACTCTTTTCTGGTTTTAGTGAAGTGGAATCGGAACATAGTGTTCCGAGCCTGGTGCCAGTACCAGTGGTGTTACTGGGCGAGAATTGTCGCGTCAGCAGCGTCTCACCCAGCCAAGCGCCACCGAATGGAACAACATGAGGCACCAAGAGCCTCATGTTCACGTGCTTCTACCTCACGTGCACGTAGCGGCCGTACTGTGCGTAGAGGAGCTACAGCTCCTGGCCACGGGGGATACAATTGCTTCTCGCCGTAGTGCCCCTGTTGCGTCCCCTGCGTTTCGCAGGACACCAGGTGTACTAGTGTGGAGTGATGGTGCTGGTTTTATTCCCGATCCTGCCTTTGACAATAAAGACGTGGGATTGCAGAGCTTTTCCCTGATAATGTGAGGATATGAGTGAATGTGATTATTTTATGCATTCTATGATGAGCCACTCATGGAATATATTGTACACCAAACGAACCTTCATGCGGCTCATCCATTAGAAGAGAGATAACAGAAATTTTCACGATTGCAACGTTGGAAAACCACCAATGTAGGTGAAATGTGTGTGTTTCTAGCGAATGTATGTTGATGAAACATGTGTCAAACACGCTATCACAGATTACTGGAGCAAAGATCGACTATTCCAACACCTTTCTTCGGGAAATATATGTCCCGAGACAGATTTCAGATACTCATCAGGTGTCTGCATTTGCAAGTAATGAGGACCGGACAGAGGGTGATAGACTTTGGCGAGGTGAGGCACTATATGAATGAAGTGTATTGGAAAATTCAGAGATTTTTACGTACCAGCACAGAAGCTGGGTAATTGACGAATCCCTTGTACTTTCAAAGGACGTGTTTCATTTCAAACAGTATATTCCCTCCAAACGAAACAGATTTGGATTGAAATTCTTTGTACTGTGTGACTGTGAAACAGGATACGTGTTACACATGATTCTGTATTCAGCTAGCGGATGTAGACATTCCCGGAAACGACGAACATGGTTCTCGGGTAGTGTGGTGAAGTCATGATGGCACCATGGGATGAACAAGGGCCACATCCTATACACAGATAATTACTATACAAGTCCATTGTAGCTAGGTTCTTGATTGAAAATAGAAACCGGGTTGGTTTGCACAGTAAGGCACAAAGAAGGGAAATGCCAGTGTTGGCGGTTGGACTTGCAGTTGGTGAGTGCCAGGTACGGAAATGTGATCACAAATACTCTCGGTACGGTGGAAAGACAACGAGAGAAGTGAACCGCTGACAACCGTTCATGAGGGTACAATGTTGAACGTGGCAAGGTGCACCGTGTAACGAGAGAACCAGTATATAAGCCAGATTGTGTTCTGGACTACATCTAACATGCGTTTGATTGATAAGGCTGACCTGATGATTGGCACTATCGAGTGTGTGCGGAAAACATTGAAGTGGACGAAAAAAAAAGGTTTTTCCATCTTGTTGACATGGGCATGTTGAATGCTATAATTTGTATCTGGTGAAAACGGACGTAAACCTATTTTCCGTTCATTTGCTTTTACACTTGCAACACAGTTATTAGCAAAGTTTGATCAAGAAGTCCCTGGCATACGAAGACCAATCATGAACACCCAGTGTTGCAGCATGCTGCAACACCCAGGCTCGCTCACATAGATGCCTTTCAGCAACACAGACTAAAGAATTTGCCA